>JAUZND010005530.1:0-11165 GCA_034780555.1 Coelogynopora nodosa
ATTAATTTTATTAATTTTATTAATTTTATTAATTTTATTAATTTTATTAATTTTATTAATTTTATTAATTTTATTAACATGTAAAGAAAAAATTTTGTCAGTTTGATATATTTAAAAATAAATAACATTTAATTTTTTTTCGAAATGTATCTTCTATTATGTTAATCATACTAATAACCACATTGAATGGGGTACCCGACAACCCGATATAATTTTATCTTTTTAGTGAAAATATTGTTGCCTTTCCTGAATTTTTAAAATAGTTTAGTGCATATAGATTCCGAATTCTGAACCTATTTACATAAATGCCACATATTATGTCATATATATGAAAAATGTTCAATAAAATACTTCCTTAACATGACATGTTAATCTCCCATAGAATTATGTCAATAGATTATAATTCCTAGAGGTCATTTAATTAACCTGTGGAAACTGTTTGATCGACTCGATAATTTGTAGAGTGATATTTAGCTATAAATATATTCCTATTTTTAAATGGAAATTAAAAATTGTTCCAAAAAATTAATAAAATCTTGACAACTAAAGCATTAAAAGATAAATATTATTTGTCGGAGTTTTAAATATCTACAGATTTGAAAGATAAATGTTTATTTTATTAAATATTCAATAAGGCTGTCTGTTTCGTTCCATAGCTACTTTTTATCGTTTATACAATATAAGAGACACCAAAAAATATATTCTCGACAGTAAAATAATTAATACTACTGAGAAGCTAGTAGAAACTAATGAGATTAATATTAAAAGCAAAACCTAGTCAGATGGTTTATGATACTTTAAAAATAATACACACTACAATGTTGCATAATATTGCGGTCAAAGGAAACATGTCCATAAAGGCATAAACATCACTATTTTATCGTCAGATAATTGGAAAACATTACATCACAAATTACTATATAGAGTGATCCCCATTATATAATAAAAGGTTATAGTCCACGGATATCAGCAGTATATGAAACAGGAGCAATATAGCCAAGAATTATTACGCAATTATTATAGCTTAAATATAGTGAGTGGTGTCATTTCGAAGTATTTATAACGGCGCAAATCTGAATCTTTGCATTTGGATCATTATGCATTTTTTGCAAGACTATGCAAGATTGCAATACACATTAAGTTGTATACTAATGTTCCATCAATTGTTTCTACAGGTAGCGGCTGAAGCAGCGCTATTGGGAAATTATAAGAACCATTGGGGAAAGGTGATCAATATTTTAAAAGAAATCATAGACGAATAAATTATTGAAGATCGTACAGTTTATAGAAGCGATTCATTCCGTTTATAAAATTGTGTATCGGACTGTCAGACGAAAAAGATAAGCTTTATTTTGGACACTCCTGCCCCCTCATACAATCTGAAAGAAATGTTCTCGTTCGGGGAAATAGATAACTTTCAAATCAAAGTAGAACCCATACGTGATTAAAATCTTGCGATTTTGTTAATAAGTGTCTATTTTAAATACAACATTAGTTCTACAACCCTTATGAATTCTTCTACAGTACTATAATATGTTATACAAAAATTATAATTCTTTTCTATATTGTCGTAGATTTGCATTATTCTGTTCATTTCATTTCATTAGATTGATTTTAGAGGTTAAATAGTTTTAAAAATTAATTTTACGCTTTAATAATTGAGAAATAAAAATATATTTATAATGCGTGTTATGCACTTTTAAAAATATACTACAGAATGTTGAAAAGTCAATAGGTCAATTTAGCAACCGAGAATAAATTTGCAGAGATCTGTAGATTTCACTATTGTTATTAATCATAGTTTGTACATTTAAATTAAATTGATTTATCGCAAAACTTTTGTTAATTGATATATCATTGTTATTGTTAATATTATATTATTAGGTACACATTGATTGTTATTATATTGTAAATGATAAAGTATATATTTTTCATGAAATGTATTTCATTGACTCACTGAGATAATCTTAAAGTAGCTGGTTCATTTATTGATACCACATTATTATCTATTACTGTTATTAACACTACATTTCATTATATTTTAACCTTCTAATTTATGTTATAAATTGTATATTTGACACTCAATATTGGTAAGTTATAGAACCGACTTCGTTAAAATCCTTGGGCAAGTGGAATAATGAAGAAACCAAATATTAATTAAAATTTACATTTATTTATTTTATTTATCAACTTTAACTTAAATAATCCGGCCACAGATAATAATAATATTATTAATTAATATGTTTTTAACATCTTCCCACTTTTAGAATTAATTTATTTAACGAAAGATCAATTTGGAATATTTCAATATCTAGTAGAATTATTTTCAAACAAACGACACAAAAATACAAATTGATGACAGGCTTTGTCAGAAACATTGACAGTAATTCGGTTGACAAGCATTGCTTTATGTACTTTCGATAGTTTGTGGTCACAAGAGATATCCAATAAACACAAAAATGTGAAATTATATACAGAAGTGGACATATAATTTCATAAACTGTTAAACTTTAATTTATCTGAGGACAACTGACAGACACACAAGGACACAAAAGTTAAATAAAAACGATTAATCAAAGCCGAAATTTCTCAAGAGACCTCTGTATATAAAGTAGAAAATTATGGATTTATTCATATGAACAATTCAAAATATTATTGTATTTGAAATATGAAAATATATCGGTCTTTGGTATTTTTAATCACTAATCAGTATCCATTTTTATTCTAAATATCTATTCAAAATCTCCCGTGTATAATTTTTTTCTACCATACTCTTTAAAGGCGACATTGTTATCGAAACCGTTTATGGTGTATTTTAATAAATATTTGTATATATAAATAATACCCACATACTGTAGCTATGTAATATTTAGTATGATTAAAATTAACTTACAATGCAGAAAAACAAAATAATCCAACATTTAAGACAAGTGGAGAGCTTGTTTGTCATATCTCCTCCCAGGTTAGCGCTACTGAGTATCTACACCGCAGAGTTTCATCTGTTATAAAGTCTTCCTCAATACACACTAATTACGTTATAAAATTATTCCGTCAAAAATGGGAGTTTATCTTCATGTTGGACAAATATAAATTTGAATGAAAATGTTCGTTTCTGCTCGACCTAGTATAACAAATTAAAGACAGTAGAAGTTATTCCAAAACCAGTGTCATTCACTTTTATATACGTTTTATACGAAGAGTGTCAATAAATAAGTCTTAGGGAGGGTATTTATCATTCTTGATTGTAGAAGAAAAATGGGATAGAAGATGAAACAAAACACGCGTCTCACTCAGTAGTTTATTGGGATTTCCCGGCAAAGTTAGAAGAGCTGTGGATACAAGTATACATAAATTCACTTTTTAGTTGGTGTGTAGTAGAAAGATCGGTAGAAGACTAAGCCAAGAACTGAATATATCATCGGTATAAGCGTTCAACGGTAGCAGTTGACAATACGATCCATCACTCTCCAAACTCGCTAAAGCAAACCAGCATCTAATGATTATATCGATCTTTACCAAATCAATAGTCTTAATTATTTATACTACTTAAACAGTAGTATACTGTTTATACTATGTATTTGAATATTTTAAAAATCATTACCTTCAAACGTTTCATAAAATATACGGATTATTCGGTAAAGCAATTCATTAAAATTACTTATTAATTTGAATAAAGTTACTATAAAAAAATATGTCATATTATTTAGTGTCGTATATCGTTTAGCATATTTTTATTTATAAATAAATCGATTGAGTCTCGATGTTGATATTAATTTTATATAAATATAATACTACAAAAATTAGTTTCAATCGATGTTATTTTCAAAATGCATTAACAAATTATAGTATCAATTTAAAATTAAAAACACATTCATTTTCAAATTGAATACCCTGCAACAAAATAGTACATAATAAAAGTATTTAGTAAATAAAAGCTATATAATGAATGTAAAATATTTTGTCAATGTTAAGCGTTTAAAAATTTGTAAACGTTCGTTATTAAATAAATAATACATTTTAAGTGTAAACTAAAGAAATATATTTTGAATATTTTTATGTGGAGCGTATAATGGTAACTATAGTTATCTATTTCTTTAATTTGTTATGAAATCTTTTTTTTTGTATATTTAATTAGACTACCATTTTCATCATGGTAATTTCCAAGATAGTTATAATAGAAATTTGTGAACGATTTTGATAAATAATTACCATAGATTAAAAAATTATATATTTAAATTCACATTTTAAATTCATGTTTTCAATGGTAGAATGGCTAGCTAACATATTTTTTCTAGATTATACGATATTTAAATATGTATTTAATGAACCAGTTGTTTTCACTTACTTTATAGATTTTGGTTAAAACAAGCGGTGGCTTAACTTTAACTTGTTGACAGGAAGAGGGATCGAGTTGATGGATTATTGAAGGGCACATTTCTTGAAACTGAGATTTATTGATCAGCTGATTCTCCTGGATGTTGTAGTGCTTCATAAAAGTACTCACAGTTTGACGACACTGTGAAACAAAATTCATTACAGTTGTATTATTTTTATAAATAATGGATAACATTTATAAATTACAATATTTTTCTGCATTAATTGAAGTTTTGTAATAAAAAAAATCGGTCTTGGCTACGTTAGGACTATAGGCCTATATCTTGAAGAAACAATTCCTCTGACTAAATATAGTAAAAAAATAAGTCATTAGATATCTATCATTTAATCATTTTATGTTTCTCCTCGTTATGTGTGAACAAATATTTGAATAAATCATGGGTGGGTTTTAAGTTTGATTAATTATATATTTATTGATTTAGAGATCCAATAAAGTCTACTCATTTGAATTCAACCCTTGTCATAAAAATTAATTGGGAATAAGTTTGTAGTTTTATTGTTAATAAACTAAATTTAAAATTAATTGGTCATAATTGTTCATTATCAGTTTAATTACGTCGAAATATCTATTTGTTCACTAAGAATATTCACTAATTCAGATTTCCTACTTTCCAGATATACCGATCTGGCTATATGCATTATTAATATATAAAACATGCAAAATTTCAAATGTATATGATGTCATAATTTGACCTCTACATTAATGGTATAGCCATAGTCATGATCAAGGCTATTTAACATTATTAACATTACATTCAAATTAAAGAAAGTAAGTAATAGATAATTAATATTGTCAATAACATTAGTTTTTCCCTATATGATGTATGCGTATAATGACTGACTGTTTTCTTAAAGAAATATATTTTAAAACATTTCCAATTATGAAACTTTTCGACAAATATAGATAATGTAAACACAGATCACATGCTAAATGGAATTGTAGCTAAGTAATAATCCACTTATGTTTATTGTAGTCTCTATAACCTGATTAAAATGTAGTGTTATTGATAGTGATACCTTGTAACTACTCAATCAATACAACGGAATTTCACGAGGTGGCAATTAATGTTGTGTATATAGGTATATATAATATGAACATATAGGTGGGTAGGTCATTATTGATATAATATAGTACTTATAACGAAAACTAATTCACTCCAATCCATTTCTATACTTAATTGTCTATACGTGTTTGTCATTGCTAATATTACGAGTGCATTGTAATATTATAGTAGCCTATACTACAAAGTGATAAATAAAGTGCTATATTCCGGAGTGAAGTACATTATTGATCATCAATACATTAATAACTAATATTTTAACTATAAATGTATATGTAGTTAAGGAATATAACTATAGAAAGAATATTTAGCATTAGGCCTACTGTTGTCATAATAACAAAATAATAAATAAATCTATTATGATTAAAAAATAAAAATTATATATTGTGCTATTTTGTTATGTGAAAATAATTGTTATTTTCTACTCCTGTATTAAGAATTTATCATTAGCTCTGAAGGTGACAACTATACCGTCGCGTCAGCAAACATATAGCGAAATAAAGGGAAAGCTTGTAAATAACCGCAATAAAGAAGTTCCGTCAGCAAATTACAAGTATAGTTAACCAAAGACATGCGAGTCTATACAAAGTTTATACCAGTAACCCATAATATTTTCCGTAATTGGAACTCCTAATAATATCTATCTATCTAACGTTTATCTATCTACCCCAAGTTTTAACGACAAACTAATTATTTTGATGTAAACAGGTGTATATAGGCTATGCACCTCCTATGTGACCATTGCAAGATGATACGTATATATTTATAGGCCCTATATACCACGTCTCTTTCTATAGATTGCATTGTGTAGGCCTCTATATTTCTACTGATCTTTACTTCTGTGTTTCGTACATAGGCCGTCCCTTATTTTACAACATTGCTTATAATTTATTGTCATTGGTATAGTGCATATTTGGTAAGGCGCTTATTTGTGTATACGAATAGTTAATCACAATTATAAACATTTTATAGTTTTAAAATGTTTTATATACCAAATCTATTCTATCTGCAGTATCAACTAACAAAAAAAATAATGTGCTGAATTTTCACTAGTGGAATATTTTAATTAATGTATAATTATTGTATAATGACAACGAATTAAATAAGATTTTGAATTAGTATTTTGTTACGCTTAGTATTCATTAATCTATTTAAATTTAAATTTTTATATTTTTTATAAAGTACAAATTTATCTCAATTATACAATTTTTAAATAATACACTATTTATCATTATTAAATGATTATGAAAAAGATAATTTAAAATGCATTTTAATAGTCGTCTAAAATTATATGCTTTAGTTTGTTACAAACACTATTATACATATAAAAACGTCAAATATGAAAATGATATTAATTTAACTATATATTTATGATGAGGTGCTTAAAATTTTTTTCGACATTTTTCGAAATTCCTGGATCCCCCACTGGTCCTCATTATTTTAGTTTCATGTTGAATTATGAACGCCATGCGCATGGATCAAAAAGTTGAAATACTTTTTTTAAAGCTTTTTAAAACGTGAAAATATGGATTAAAGTAGTAAAAAATGATACAAAATGTACAATGGTGTTCATTTAATTTAATTGTCAAACTTAGTTGTGCTATTTTATTTTATTACATTGATAATTATTTAACTTTAACTTATCGTGTCATGCAAAAATCAAAGTTGTTTGTGCCATCATCAAAGTTACATTATCTCCATTTGATACGTGACAGTCACATAATGAAAAGTTGTATATATATGACAATAGTAGTGTTAAAATGCCAAATAGCCTAATTTAGAAGGTCTTTTACTTTTGGCTCAGCCCAACCCTCATAACGCTCAGTCCTTATATAAAATAAACTACAAACTTTCGCCGTTATAAGCGCCATTTAATCTATTTCTTCATTAACCACACACTGTTGTACGAATTAACTAAATTTATAAAATCCTCAACCTTGAAATTGACGTACAAAACATATTATATAATTATCTAATTTTGAAAATTATATTTACGCCTCTCATGAGGCTGCTCAATATATTTTTTCACATTTTGTTCTGTTTCTTAGTAATGTTAAATAACAATATTTAACCGTAATATAAACGCACAACTTCAATAAGCACCAATTCAAAATCATTTTTATTAAAAAAAGTATAATAGTAGCGTTATATTTTTCGATTTCTTAATAACGGAGGATGTATATAAAACATGAAATACAATTTATTAAATAAAATTATTTTACTAGGAACAATAAATCCCATTAATTAATTAATTAATTAATTAAATCCTAATAATATAAACTATAGGAACGATCTCAATTTCACAATGACATTTTTTAATTTTATAATAATTTTTCTATAAAAAGTGTACCAGGTTTACGTTCAAAAACTAAATAAATTTGTTTTTATGCAATACAATTTTTCAGAATAGCCTATACACTATTTGAAACATAACTATAGGTTATATATATACACTTACATTTTTATTTTTCTCAAATGACTTCTTAGGAAATCCAAGTTTATTCAGAAGTGAACTTAAACTATTCGCCGATACAGACTTTCCATTTCCATATTTTTCAAATAGTTCTGTAAGTTTTTCAGGTTCTGTCATCCCTTCTGAAGTAACAGGAAATATTACGACGAGCAGAAGTGCAACCATTATGGCAAAAAATACCCGCACCTGTAAATCCATAGTTTTGTACTTTAAGTTTACAAATATATTATTGTAAAAACAAGTACAAATATTAAAAATACAATATGTTGTAAGTGTTGATGATTCAATGTTAGAGGATGTTAATTTGGTATAATAGTCCTATACGGAAAGAGTATTTTAAAATTAAAGCTGTTCACGATTGTTAATATTAAATTCAGTTAGTTCAGTGTTAGATACGCGGTGGAGAGAAAGGTCAATATAGTGCTATTGAAAGCTATTAATCAATATGACAGATTTTGTTAGTGAGGTAAAATCTGCTATTGAATCGCCGGTACATAAATGTATTATGTTCCAGCTATAACGATGTGAAGGTAAATATTGTAAGAGATCCGATATTTTGTAATATGTATGTCTATGGAGCAGCTATATAGATAATGATAGCCTTTTAATAAGTATAGGTATATTATAGCAGTATTTTTATTCAGCTCTTGTTTTGATAGTAAACAACTGACTCAATAGACACTTTGGAGACCTTAACTTACCAAACAAAGTGACCAAGTAATCCACTGTATCAACTGATTGACTTAATTTCCCCTGATACACATTCACACCTTCATACAGAGTAATAAAAGGGAAGGGGTAACATCTTCGAGTGAGCCCCTAAGTTTCAACATGGCACATGGTTTCAATTTGGTTTCAATTGGTTGCAATTTGGTTTCAAATGGTTTCAATTTGGCACATTGCTAATAACTATTAAACTTACTATACAAATAATTATGTCGTAGTTATATTTATAAAATGTAAGTAATAAAGTAATAAATTCAAGTAAATAAAGTAATTTTTTTAAGTAAATTTAAATAAAGTAATAAAGTAATCTCAATTTTCTTTGAATACACTTTTGTTTCGCGCAAAATTAAAAATATTTCCACATGCATTCGTCATATTATTCGCAAGTAAGCGATTTTTAAATATTTAGTATTTTTTCTAATATTTCAATTGCTATTATTTCAGTTGTTTCAATTGTATTCAATTGTTATTATTTTTTGTTTCTGTAAAGTACTGTATTATGTTATTTAGATAAAAGGGTGCATAACTATGTCATAAAAACAAGTAATTACAAGGGTGTCTTGAAGACTCCCGCTGATATTATTACTATTCACTATTAAGGAAATCATAAATGAAAAAAATATAGGCTATAAGAAAAACAGCGACAAAGTTCGAAATTCCTTTTAGTTCATTAACTCGTTACTATATCGTTCATACTCGTGATTTACAAATTAATTAACAAACGTTATATATACTTAGTTATATATATATATATATGTATTTCATCTATATATTTGTTTAATACATCTGTGTATATTATTGCCTATATGGTATTATTAGTGTGCCTAATTACCGTGTTAGGGTAAGTTAGCACAATTGACACCACATTATTAAATTATATTTTGTTTATGATTAGATAACAGCAAAAAGTATATTAAATATGTTTATATTATAAAACATCATATAGTGCATTATAAAAACAGTATAGCAGACAATTTAGATATATAATTTGACTTGAAAATATTAAAAAATAAAAAGTGTACTAACTATAGCCCCGGCGGTCTCCCCTAATATATAACTTTATTATTAATTATAAAGATCAGATTGCTTGTATCACTATGTAAACATTATTTACACACGTTTCAGTGCTGGTTAATCAAACTCTATTATAGAAAATATAACTTTTAATTTTAGAATAAAGTAATTATGGACCTTATCCCTTTAAGTTAACGCCAGTTTACAAATTAATAATATCGCATAATACTTACTTTGAATGCAATTTGGTAGGGCAGTACATGTTTATTTGTGCATATACAATGTATACATATATCAATACATACTATGCCTATACAATTGGTAGAGCATTTGGACATTGGCGCTGATTCAATAGCATGCCACGCTGCTGTATAAGAAAGGCAAGCAACATTGGAAGGTTTATCATGAACCATGACAGAAAGCTTTAAAAGTGTCTATGTTTAGTCA
Organism: Coelogynopora nodosa; assembly: GCA_034780555.1. Taxonomy (NCBI): domain Eukaryota; kingdom Metazoa; phylum Platyhelminthes; order Proseriata; family Coelogynoporidae; genus Coelogynopora; species Coelogynopora nodosa. The sequence goes on from JAUZND010005530.1 coordinate 10,117, forward strand.
TAGAAATATTAGTGTAGAAAACTCATACAGCTTTTATTTCAAATTATGAATTAATTAATTGATTAAAAACATTAATAATTCAATTTTTTTAAATTAGTATATATATAAATAACTATGTACTGGGGGTAAGTTAAGGGATAAGGCCCGTAAATCTTTATGCAATAATGTTATATCATCAATGAATGTCGTGATTCCATATATACCAATGTAAGAGAATGTTTGTTACATATGGAACCCTAAATTATATTGTTTAAGTAGCTATTCTTTTTGAGTTCAGTTACCCTGTCGTAAAAAAGTGGTAGATATATGAGTTTATGTTAATCGTAATAGGTTAAATGAGGTCTTTAAGAAAAGAGTTCACATTAATATATATTGTATGTATCAAAATCGAGAACGTGAGTTGCAGAACACATAAATTAGTCACATTTGAAAGATCGCATCAAAATATAAATTAAGTTCACTATTAAAAATATTACATTTTTATTTTATTATCTGGAAAATGATAAAAAGATGTTCTTCTCAAAATCGGGTAAGCCATGTCTGATCACATTAAAAATTGGAATTTATTAGTTCTTTTGAATGCCCAGAGCTCTATAAGTTCCAAATGTTAAACCAATCAAACATACCCTTTGTCGAGAGTTTTTCGTGAAATCCAGATATTGTCAGAGTCTTATAGCGCATTTTGCGTTGTTGTCTGTTGTCTGAAAACATATTGTCTGTTTTCTGTCACTACTATACAGATAAATTAGCCAAGCTAGCCAAAATGTTTCGGCAGGAACGTTATGACCTCTATGTTACTTTTTATAGAAGATTTTTGTGAGTCCAAAGAGAGAAAACATGTATTTCTTCTTATCATCCAATGTAATTTACCAGAAAACAAATATATATGTATATATATATTTCTAATCCCGGAATTAGTCTAAAAAAAACCTGGAATCTGCCTCAAACCCCGGAATATGCCTCACTTATATCAATATAATCCCGGAATTAGCCTCAATAACCCGGAATCTGCCTCAACAATTCCGAGGCTAATTCCGGGATTATTTTTA
>JAUZND010005531.1:0-23946 GCA_034780555.1 Coelogynopora nodosa
TGGTTGATTCACGCCTGGCTTCGTTATGCGGCTCTAGAGGAAACGCTCCACAGCCTGGTTGATTCACGCCTGGCTTCGTTATGCGGCTCTAGAGGAAACGCTCCACAGCCTGGTTGATTCACGCCTGGCTTCGTTATGCGGCTCTAGAGGAAACGCTCCACAGCCTGGTTGATTCACGCCTGGCTTCTCTATGCGGCTCTAGAGGAAACGCTCCACAGCCTGTTTGATTCGATGCTTATAGAATGGCCGCAGTTATTAAGTTCAGATGTGGTCCCACGAAATACTAGGTCATTTACATGAACTACTATGTGTGTTATTTGACATTTATGTGTATCGTATGTACATTATGTTTATAATGTATAATTATTCAAATATGTGTAAATATATGCTGCCTTAGATTCATTCAAATAAACGTTGCATTTTTATTAAATCTATAAAAACTTAATTTTTAAAATTGTTAGTGCTTGTTCGTAATATTTTTTACTCTTTTTACAGTTACTCTTTCTTTTGATTTATATTTCATTAGTTCTGATTTATCTCTTTTCTTTCTATCTGCACTGGTAAACTGATTTTGCCTGATGGTTCCAATCAATTATACAAGTACAATAGTATCTAAGTCCATATATTTGTGGAGGATATAGACCGGGGGGGCAAAGTTATTACATGTTCTGTATTATAGCTTGTAAGGACGCTGGTTTAGACTTAACACGTGTTCTGTAATATAGGTTGTATTTGTCCACAATATATTTATTTTTTACATAATATTGTGTATGATATACATGTTATTTATATAACAAATAATTTATTTAGAATTATTGTATTATATTATTAATGAATTTATATTGATAATTAATCATTTTACATATATATTTAAATCATTCAATATTTGTTTTAATCAATCAGTCAAAAGTTAGCATTTTAACAGTCGTATCTTAAAACAATAAATAAGGAATTAAACTTTTATATTATTTTTAAAAATCGAATAATTACGGATTTTTTTAATGAATATGTTTTGAAAAGTTATTAATAGTTTTCTAACTTTACGATTTGCTTGGAAGTAATAATATATGTTATTTATACAAATTGAACACTTTGTTGACAATTCTATTATGTTATACCGTTTATATACAATATATATATATATATATATAGCTGCAGCTGAGAAAAAAAATCATGTAATATATACGCATATTATTTATATAATTTAATATTGTTATGTAGAAATATACAGTACACCAAGTTAATATTATATTTGTTATGGTTATCTAACACGCTTTTATGGTATTTGTTATGTTTAATATTAACAACATTTATTTTCCATGTATTTATCTAGAAACTATTTCAATAATATAAATGTTTATTATCGCCAACTTATACTATAATATTATATTATATAACCTTTAACCAAAATTAAAGATTTAATGACTAACGAAAGCAACGTATTTAATTTATTTGTATATATATTTTAAATTATGAAAAAATGTCAAATACAACTTAACTATTAATCAGTGCAATTTATTAAAAATGGATGCTACTTTGACGCTTCTCCTCAAGAACTAGCAGTTTCGCCAAGATTTGTTAACGAAACTTTTCTATTATATTAAAAAGTAAAAGTACTACTTAAAAAAGTATTCCAGTAAAAATATTACTTAAAAAAAGTATTACAGTAAAAGTAATACTTAACCAAATTTTTAAGACTAAATGTTTATATTAATAAATGTATAAACCTGATTTGTACAGGACTCGGTATAGTTATGCTATATTTTCCTTTTTTAAGGAACACACTGTATCCACTATATTGGGGCGATCCTGTTTTTAAATAAACTAATTTATATGAATCTATGGAAATAGCGCTCAGTAAAAGCTAACCTTTTGTGGCACATTTTCTATCTTTGGAACAGTTTTCATCCGAGTAGTTCGGGACAGCAATGTGAAAATTCGAATCGATCGCGATGGTTTGGTCGGCGTCAAGGAAACACTGCCTGATCCCTAAATGTGGGAAATATAAATGTCGTCTTCAATCACAAATAACATACTTATCTTAATAGTAATTCTACTGACTATACTGACTATAACTCATTCATTGGTTCAAAGTTGTCGGTGTAATTTTCCTTTAAATATTTTATTTTTTGTATTGTCTAATATCATAAATGATTGAACTATATATATATATATACAGTGACAATATGTTAGTCGGTATATTGCTGTCAGTAAATTGACATATATTTTAAAAGTACAAATTTCATCAAAAATTACTATTCAAATTGACATATGTAGTATTTTTATTTCATTAAAATATATAGAATTTGGAGATAATATTCGTTTTCAATCTAATTTTGCCCAATTGTAATCACACCAATTCACATATTCAAATAAAATACCAATATGTATCTTATTATATAATTTTATGTATTATTTTGTATTCATATATTTAAAACCAAAATATATTTTTGAAAATATAACGCGCTCCAATTGTAGAACATTCAATTGCAAAAGAGTGTTGTGTGTTATGCTTTATTTGATTGGACACTAGAGTCGTTTTTGCATAATTAGAAACAAATTGTTATATAAAAAGATATATTAATTTTTGAACATATAGACGGAGACTTGATAATTTCAATGGCAAGATATAATTACATTGTGGCCATAATATGTTTACTATCAGTTAAAGTAAAATCCGCAAGTGTTGGTAAGCGATTATTTTTTATTATTTTAAATAGTTATCAGAATTAATTATCAATTTCCACTTTTTTGGTATATCTTGAATTATTCTTTTTAAAAGTTATATTTCTGTTTTTTTATTGACCTACCAAAATAATTAAATATGCTGAGTGCGAAAAAGAACGATGCTTTTTATTGAAAGAATTACCCTAATATATCATTTATTTGACACATATATCTATATAGATATATTGTTTTTGCTCCCAATACAGCATTAATAATGAAAAGAAAAAGTGTGTGTGTGCGTTACGTAACAAATAATTCAGATTATAAATCTGGAAAACAGTCCATTATAGTAATAAATTACATATTATGTAATAATAATATTAAAAGGATTAAGATAATGGGAAAAAGAATAATACAACTGAGGTAGAATGTTTATCAAATGTGAGGAATTACTTTATTTCGTTTATTAGATTTAGTTTATAACTTTCTATCCATTTATTTGATAAACATTCTACCTCCAGTTGTATTGATTATTTTTTCTACGTTATTATGATCCTTTTAATATTATGATTAAATAATTTCTTCCTGTAATAGACTGTTTTCCAGATTTCTAATATATATATATATATATATATATACTGTAATATACATATATTAATATATTCATAAAATTGAAATTATTAATAAAATATAAAATTGTACTTACTTTTAGAAAATGTAGTACTTTAATATTTAAATCGAAATGTGGAAATACACAACTCATAATTTAAATTACTTACTTAATTATTTTTATTTAGTTTTGCGCTAATATTATAACATTACAGTTGCAAATATGAAACTAAATATGTTCACCAAAACGGAAATAATTTTGAATCTATTTTGTTATAGTTTTTTTTAAAGTCATGAATATCATTTCTATTTTCAGTTCATGTATGCATGTTAATAGTCATTCATCCCTCAGTCTGCATATATTGCGAAACGGTTTTGAGCTATTGTTTTTAAACATTATAAAATGTAGGCTACATATACAATAAGCAGAGCCTAAGTTATTAAGGCTATCGGCTCAAGGCGCATTAAGAAGCATCGTTAGCTGGGGGAATGCTTAATTGACCTAACGACATGTAAACCGAGTATTGAACTATTATCTATGATCATTGACAACTTTGTTGGTGACGATTTTTCAATTATTCCTAATCGGAATGTGTTTATCACACAAATTAAATTTAGCAGATGGAGTGCAAGGTTGTGAATGATCAATGACATTTAAATAATGAAATGTTTAAAATATCTAAAAGTAGACTATTTTTAGTATATATTATTCGATGTACTATTTACCTAAACTCATAATTCTATTAATAAGTAGGTCTAGTCCAAGTCCTGTCTTAGTAAGTTATTCAAATAAGATAAGATTGTTGAAATAAGATATCATTTGAAACACATCAATGTTAGTTTTTATCGATAACAATATAATATCCGTATATATAAGAAAACAATTAGCATGAATTATGTACTTACAGACACACAGAATGCCACATCTATTATTTCCAGGTGTTGTCATTGCCACCAGCCGTGTTAATACGAGTTTTGTGGAGGCCATCATTGCCTCAGTGCAGTCTGAATATGACGTCCCACTAAATGCTTCAATCTATGAAACACGAGGCAGCGTCCAGTCGATTAATCGAGGTAAATCATGTGTTTAAAAGTAATATATTGTCTTCAGATTTTTTAAACTGCCGGATTTCGTTTAAACAAATTTAAATAACTTTAAAAGTCTTAAACAAATATATTAAAATTAATCCAAGATATTTAGATATTTGTAAAACATTTGAAACCAACAAAATTATGACGTTATGTAAACATTACATATATTTTATAAATACGCAAATATTCATAATTTTATTCACTAAAAATGTGATCCGTCATTGGTTAACTAATTATAATCTAAAATGTATGACTTATTCGATATTTTAAAATATAATAATTTATACAATTAACAAAATGCAATTAGTAGAATAATAATATTTATTAAATGAATTAGAAGTTAATAAAATGTTGATGTAGTCCTTCCTTTTCAGCTATAGAATTGATTACATTTTAATATCCGATATTTCAGTATATATTAATACAAATTAATGCGATTTATATTACATAGGTTTTACGTTTTAATTACGTTTTTTATATAATGCAAATAATAAAAAATCAACCAGCTTTTACTCTATTAGATTAAAAAATAAAGATAAATATGATACTTTTTTTAAAAAGCAAATACGTATATAAAAAACATAATATTTGCAATGTAAATATATATTGAATATTGATACCATTTGTTTATGATTTCGAGACACTGTCCAAAGCCTTTTAAAAGTCAGTAAATGTGGCTTTACATGTTCTTAGATTGTTATGATCATAACTTTCTGTATGGTGAGACATGGTTCTGCGACATCCGTTTTGGTTTAATGTTATGAGTGGACATGTTGAAAAAGTGGAAAATGTTGACTCCTAGCACATCATATATAGTTGTTTGACGTTATATGTCGGATTGGCCTCTCCTAACTTTTTATATTGGTACTACTTGTGTCACGAGATATTATGTTGGTGGCAACAATTGTTACGATTATTAATTGAAATAATTTATTAATTCATTAAATTCTAATTTCCTTAAAAAAATCCTTACTTTTCTAAATGTTGAAGTTACCTCCATTTGTTTTAAATAAATTTAACTTTTTAATAGAGATTAATTTTTCTAAAAATTTTTCAGGTGTGAAACATTAATTAGTTTTTAATAATTTTAGCCATAATTAATATGTATTCATCTATTATTGTAATTTGTATTTAAATTCAATTTGTATCTACATTGTACATCAACTGAAACAAATTGTTTTTATGGTTGATTGTATATAAAATAATCAAGCTTGTGAGATTTTATATTTAACCTATAACTAGTAAATATATTTTCGTATGACAAGAAGCCTATTAAATGCTAAGTAATGCTAGGTATAGCAACAAAAAATACAACAAAAATAACTTGAAAATAATAGTTAATCTTTATATGATAGCCCACAACTCTATAAACATTTAATAATAAAAAATAATAATTAAATACAGGTTCATTTTATCTAAATTGTTACTCATAATAATTACACAAAAATCGATTAAATAATTATTTTAACCTATGCGACCATTTTATTATTACATCAGAAAAACTGTTCAATATCACGATACCAATTATAAGTTCGTTAAAAACTAAGTAAAAAGAAGGACAATTCTGTAGGATATCAAGTAAATAAATATAAAGACAACCTTCTACATTAATTTTACCAAAATAACACATTTTACAAGATTTACAATAATTTTCAGTGTTACTATAGTTCTTTGTGCTTATCATTCGTTCTTTACCTATTATATTGTTATTTCACATTATGTAATATACAGTTACGCACGCAATGACTGTTATGTAAACAAATATAAAAATACTCCCACTTGGTTGACTCTAATATAGCGGTCACTGAAAGAAAATATCAACTTGTTGTTAGCTTGCTAAAACGTGCTACAAAAAGCATCGAAAACAATTCAGAACTTTTGTAAAATGTATTAATCAGTTTAAACATGTTGTTCAGTATATTAAAAAAAATAAAATCATTATATTTATGAGTGTAAATCCATTGTCCATTTTTATTGTTTTTAAATGTTAAATATCTTTTTCGTTCCAATCAATTGCCATCATTCTTGCAACTATTTTGTCTGTTTGAGTTAAGATGAACAGCTTTCATAATATAGTAATAAAAAAATATATAGAAATAAACAAAAAAGAGAAAATTAAATTATATTCATTATATCGTATTTATATTATTATGCCAACTATATTTAAAACAATCCGTGAAACGAAGCAAATTTTCTATTCTAAAAAATATGCAAATAATATTCAAAGAATAAGTAAAGAATATGCAAAAAATATGTAAAGAATATGCTAAAAATATGCAAATAATGTGCAAAGAATATGCTAATAATATGCAAATAATACGAAAAGAATATGCGAATAATATGTGAATAATATGTGAATAACATGCAAATATTATGCGAATAATATGCAAAGAATACGCAAATAAATGCAAGAATTTGCAAATAATATGCAAGGAATATACGAATAATATGCAAATAATATGCAAAGAATATGCAAATAATATGCCAATTATATGCAAAGAATATGCGAATAATATCCAATTATTACACAAAGAATATGCGAATAATATGCGAATAACATGCAAATTATATGCGAATAATATGCGAAGAATATGCAAATAATACGCAAAGAATATGCGAATAAATGCAAGAATATGCAAAGAATATTCAAGGAATATGCGAATAATATGCAAATAATATGCGAATAATATGCAAATAATATGCGAATATTATGCGAATAATACGCGAATAGTATGCAAAGAATATGCAAATATTATGCAAATAAGATGCAAAGAATATGCAAATAATATGCAAAAAATATGCAAAGTATATGCAAATAATATGCGAATAATATGCAATTATTACACAAAGAATATGCGAATAATATGCGAATATCATGCAAATATTATGCGAATAATACGCAAAGAATATGCCAATAATATGCAAATAATACGCAAAGAATATGCGAATAATATGCGAATAACATGCAAATATTATGCAAATAATACGCAAATAATATGCAAATAAATGCAAGAATATGCAAATAATATGCAAGGAATATGCGAATAATATGCAAATAAAATGCAAAGGATGTGCAAATAATATGCAAATAATATGCAAATAATATGTGAATAATATGCAAATAATATGCTAAGAATATGCGAATAATATGCAAAGTATATGCAAAGTATATGCAAAGAATATGCCAATAATATGTAATTATTACACAAAGAATATGCGAATAATATGCGAATAACATGCACATAATATGCGAATAATATGCAAAGATTATGCGAATAAATGCAAGTATATGCGAAGAATATGTGAATAATAGGCAAATAATATGCAAACAATATGCAAACAATATGCAAATAATGTGCAAAGAATATTCAAATATTATTCGAATAATACGCGAATAATATGCGAATAATACGTGAATAATATGCGAATAATGTGCAATAATATACAAATAATATGCAAATAATATGCGAATAATATGCAAAGGATATGCGAATAATATGCAAATAATATGCGAAGGATTTGCTAAGAATATGCAATATGTATACTTAAAACTCACGTTTTGCACTTGTAGTCAAAAAAGGTTGTTTTATGATGTCACCAATAAATGTAAAATTAAAAAATATAAATATTGAAATAAACTGTATTTTATCTTGTATTCAGTTAGAAATCATTAATTTGATTGATCAAAAACACTATATATTTATAAAATAGTAAAATTTGATATTGAATGTTATGTATTTATAAAAAGCTGAGTAATTTTTTCGCAATAACCATCAGCAACTATTCCATAACTATCAATAGTATACATTAGCGGATACTCGTTAAAATAGCAACACTTACATATAATTGTAACAAGTACAATAATTGCTCAATGTCTACAAAGTGTCAATGTATAGATACATAAATAGTATAAACAACTGCAAAATCTTTATCAACTAAATCAACGAATGCAAATGTTACAAATCCATAAAAATCCATAAGGTATTTCAAAAGATATCATCTATTTACTTGAAATTGCGATATTTGGTAAAAAGGTAGTCCGGAATATCATTGAAATTTTATGTTTTACATAACATTTAATATTTTTGCTCATGAAAATAAGCAATTGTTTCTGATTATAATGCCTTTTTGTTTTTTACATGTTTAGATCTTCGACTATGCTTATCCACAGTTATGCCCATACTGTATTTGATATGTGACTTATTTAACCTGCAATAGTTGTATTTAAACATACATAGGCTATTTTCCATAAAAGGGTTTTTTATTAAAATATAATAATAATAATAATGTAATATCTCAAATTATGTTTCCTCAAAATATGTAAACTTATGCTTAATTGGATAGTTCCAATTGGTTTGTTGTACATATTTCAAACTTTTAGTTATATTACAATATTAAATACAATTAACATTTTAATTCTATGTTTTAGAATTCAAAAATGGAAAACACAAGCACACGTTAGTATAATTGAATTTCCAAGATTCATATGGAAAATATATAATAGATTAACAAAATAGTATCCGTTAAGGTCATAATCAGTTACCAAATATACCAAATAACAGTGACCAAATATTTCCTCGTTTATAGTGGACCGAAATATATTTTTCAAATTCAAATCCTGATCAATATATATCGCACTAACATGCTGATAAAAACATAAAATGTAACTTGTACAACGATTAATGCCATTCATTATTATACGTCTTTACAAGAAGTATCACAACACTTTTCTAATTAGTTTGCTCAACCAGAGGCTATTGGGCGCTTGTTGCCATTGGTGATAACTGCGTCATCAATGACCTTGGAGTGTTAAGCCAATCAATACACTTGCCTATGCTCGGAATTCCGGAACCCTCCACTTGCCGGCTGAGATCAAATGGTCAGTAACAATTTAATGAATTACTTTAACCGACTAACATAAGAACATGAGTTATATTACAATATACATATGATTTTTTTCTAAAGATTTCAGCGTCACTGAAATGGAACAATGGAAAAATACAGTCGAAGTGTTGAAAGTAATAATTCCCTTATCGATTACGAAGCTAACTATAATATTATACGATGATATTTTCAGTGAGTATTTTCATAGAGCATGTTTTGTTTTTGAAAAGTATGTATGTAATATATGGTATGGCTTGAATACTGCTTCCTTAAAATACTACTTCTACTAAAATGAATTAAGCCAAAACTGAAACACCTATTTCAATGCAAATGGGCTATACCTGATGTATAGGCGCATTAATATATGATACGTTACGTCGTGCTTGGTGAGAACTGAAATGAATTCGTTGTGCATGAGCTCGCATCGCACTGCGTCGCGTCACGTTACGTTTAGTGAGTATGGTCCTCTAATCAATGTCTTAGCACTTTAATTAAATGATATTAACAAAAGTGTAAAAATTCCATATATTTTTTGGGATGTCTTCTTTATAGAAACATTATAATCCATATACATAAATATAACAACACATTAATAAAAAAAACAGCTATACTGAAAACTTTTCTTTCCTGTTGTTGTTATAAAAGCTGTACATTCCTGAATACCCTTACAAAATCATTCATTATTCATTCAATGAAACTGTTAATAATATTTAAATATTTCAATTACTGAATGTATTAAATAGAAAAACAAATCTATTATTTAAATTTTAATTCCATGTTGATGTAGACTTTTTAACTAACACACAGTATAAATTAGAGCGCAACAAATGCCTGCTTAATGATTTAAATTGGTTTTACATTAAAATATGTGTTAATAATATTTGAAAAAACCAGTTAAATGTTCAGATCGGACATATCTAGTTATACCTATAATTTAGAGAAAATTAAATATTAAAGAAAATTGTAATTGCTTTGTGAATGTGTAACTGCATAAAATAATCTAGTAATTAATTACGTTTTCTGATAGTTTCAAATAACGACAAACATATTGATGGAATAATTTCTAATTATATCAAATATTACATGCAAATGATAAAAATCTAATTTAGAAAATGTAAGTAATTGTATTATGTAAATTATATTGTAATAATGTAATGTATATTGTAAAAGTAATATTTATTAAGGAATTGAAATTAAGTACATTAACGAAATTGTATTTAAAGATATTTGTATTCTCCTTTAATAAGCTACTTTATGTAAACCAATGATACATTGCCTAATTTTCATGCACAGAATCATACATAATTGTTTACTATTACTTAAATCTCATATTTCTCATTCAGAAGAGAAGATGGCTCATGAGCTTGCAGTGAGTCTCTCTTCGGACATCATGAAGATCGTTCCACTCCATGTTACTACGGCCAGTGAAGTCAAGATTATGCAGCACTTCAGGGACGCCAAGAGTCAGAGGATCAAGAACTTTGTCTGCTTACTCGGTGACAGTACTGCCTTAGTTGTGCTTAGGCTTGTGAGTATGGATAATTCTCTCAGTGTATTGTGACAACATCAATGTATATTGAGGTCATTTTCGTTTCAGAGATCAATTCATGAATAGTTTTATGCTTAAATTAATAATCATAAATTCAGCGTAGACGCATGTAACCACTAATTATGCATACCTATGCATAATTATTATTCTCAAATTGATAAAAAATTTGCATATTAATAATATGTAAGCTATGCGTTGAAGCAATAATTAAAGCATTTAAAATATGTTAAGTTTATCCAATTACGTGCGTTATTACATGATAGTAATTATTGTATTTTGTAATAGCGCGCTAATACATACATTGGTAAAATAAGGTAAAATTGTAAAAAAAAACGGTCATGCATGCATTAGTTAAACTAATGACATATTCATATAATGAACTCTTACTTGAAATAAACCAAATACATTTTGTTTAATCCATATTATCTGTTATCCATAGACTGTAAATATATCACTACAAATATAGACGGAACACCGTTAAAATTGTACTTTCGGTTCTGGTATACAACAGCTCTAGAAAGGAGAAGAGAGGCAGGTATAGGCATTTTCCATGTTAAACCTGATTGTTTTAACCTCTGTAACTCGGGAAATATTATATTTAAAAACATCTAATTTGGCCCACATGTGAAGTTTGATAGAGCCATAATGTAAATTAATAATTATTTCAATTTTTTAAAATTTATATAGTTTAAAAATGGAGTACGAAAGAAAATCTTCCTGTTTTACAAATGTTAAATGATGAGAAAAAATATATATATATGTGCACGTACATTGTAATTTAACCAGATACTAAAAATATATACTGATTAAAATTTTATTGCTTAAAAAATATATATTTTTATTATTTTTCCAAAAAAATTATATTATAATAAACAATATTTAAATGGTTTTTTTAAATATAAGAATTAAAGTTAACACTTTTAATGTAATTTTAAGTGGAAAAAAGGTATCAAATAAAATTTCCTCTTCCTTCTTGAATCTTTTAATTTAAGTTTTCGCAAACATACAACATTCACAGTGCCACGTCTTTTAATTATTCCAATGTCTTTGTTTTGAACCGATGTTCATTGATTTAATAACCTTTACGTAAAAGGTTATACTTTTAGTATCAAACAGTATTACTACATACAGTACTATGCATAATTCTTATTTTTGTGCAATCTCAAAATTGTACTTTGCAATAAAAAGTGTGTAAATTTTTTCGTCTTATGATTTATGTATTATGCTTTTCAAATATTTAAAGGATCTATTAGTACCATATTATTGACAGTGTGTTAGCAGTATATATTAACCGATTAGTTTTTACTGATATGTATGATGTTAGTTTATAGTTATTAAAAGTGTTAAATATATAAAACAAATGTACAAGAGTATACTATAATGTACTAAACTATGCAATAAATACATTAATTCCGCTCAAATATGTAAATATGGTCTCTATAGTAACTATATTACAATATAAAAGCATTTTGTTCAAATTCGTTTCAAAAATAGAATCAATAAAATGATTTGTTTTCATAAAAATACCTATTACACGTACTTTATGAAGATAGAGTGAAAAAAGTGTTATGACTGCAGAGTAATATGTAATATCCTTACGTGGTTGTCTTCTACAATGTGTAGTTTGGGAGATACAGTTAATTGTATTATTGCTTTTATTGTTAATTGTTTTTATTATTTAAAAAATACAGATAAATAAACTGATTACTAATATGTAGTGAGTAGTATTTAAACAAAAAATAAAACCATAAATTAAATTACTTAGGTGTTATTTTGAAAAACTACCCAACGTGTTCCAACACATGTCCGTTTATTTTCCCTAAATAACAATTGCATTTGGAATAGTTTCGGAAGGTAACACAGAGTATGTTTGCTAATAGTGTAGTATATACATGTATAATTGTACTATTGGCTATGTCGTTACATATATTGGCTAAGCGACACTTCGTTATTAACCTTTAAATTATATTTCTTCAATTGTAATGACTGCAATGACATTAAATGTGACCACTTGTGATTTAAACAATACGCGTTTATAATGCAGATTATATTGTGTTCAACAATGTCCTTAGTTCAAAAGGTGTCATATTGTGAAACAACTGAATATAATCTTTTTTGAATAATATAATGAACAAAAATTGTTAACAAAACCAGTTTTTATCATTTTCTAAAAATAAGCTAAACTTTTACATTTGTAAATATACAATGCAAAAGTGCAATTATATATTTTGCAAGTTATAAAGTTTAAATATGAACAAAAATTTGGAACATATACGAAATGTAGCGAAACCAGCATAATGGAGATTCCAAAGCAGTTATTATTGTCTTTAATCAGGCCAACCTGACGGGCATCCTACGTCGTGACTACAGCTGGACCCTGGCAGATCCCGCGATGGCGCCGTCAGACCTGCTCCCCTTTCTGCCGTTCTGGGCGAATGTGGTCGTTGTTCGCAGTTTCACTCGGAGAGCGTCTTGTTCTACAGGTCTATGCGGAAACTTTGTACAATCTGTGAGGGACCCTTTTGCGAATTTGAAATAGGTCTTATTGCACAAACAAATATGTTAATGGAAATTGATTCATAGTTTTGTTTAAAAAGTAGAAATATATTGTTGGTATTAATATTGACATTGGTATTTACAGTACTGATATGTATGATATTGATATTATTAATTTTGATATTTAACTCAGCACGCTAATAATACATAAACGGATATTTACGTAATAAAATGGTCAATTTGTTGTTATTGTTGTTATTGTTGCTATATTATTTTGATAGACGCAATAATCAACAGAATAATCTATTTTCAGGCTAGTTTTGGAGTATTTCTTGATATTTTATGTAATTCAAATATCATCGCTTAAAGAATATTAATAATATAATATACAAATTGGTTAACCAATTCATTTGACAATAATTACAATTAATTGATTGAACAATAAGGAAACGTAATTTTGGCAAAATTACATTAATCCGAATTTATGTAATTATAATATCGTAATTTTAAATAATGTCAACAAAATAATAATAAAATAATAAAACCAAAAAATATGACACAAAACACTACGTTTTATTAATGCATGAATTGGGGTTTATGAATAAGAATGCTACAAACACTTCTGGATGAACAAATAATATGGTAAATATCGAACAATTGATACAAACTACTAAAATGTTGTATGTGCAGTGTTTGACCTTCTGATAACGTATGGATACTGAAATTCGGAAAAACATTTACAGTTTATTGATAAACATAATTGTTTTCCACAAGAAGTGCAAACGATATTAGTGCGACAATCGTTCGTCCTTGCCGGAACAATGAAAACAACGTTTGCGGTGTGACTAATAAATAGGAAGTTGATTTCCCGCTGCCAAAAGAACATTACTGGCACGTGTTCTACCTTGGGATAATTGCATTTGTCATGAAGAAGACCTGCTAACTAACTTTTGACCTACAGTTTGACAGAATTCCTTAGATGGAATAATATGTTTATTACAAAGGGATTCTGTTATCTGCTTATATAACAAATGTAATAATTGTAAATACTGAGATCCAGTATGTCAAATAACACACAAAGGTAGTATTGTGTTGTGTGCGACTTCTGCGGTCAATCTGGTTGCATTCCTTCATCTGATCTGATCTGAATCCTTCATCTGATCTGATCTATTCAGGCAACTCCACCCATTACGGAGTTATATTTTCATTCTTCAATAAGTATACACCAATTCGGACCAACTCCAATGTCTACTACATCAATAAAATCATCTATAGTATTAACAAAAAGAAGGATTTAGAGCTTATTCTGGTGAATATCTCTCAGACCTGTAGCATTAAGTGATATTGTCAGTACTTATAATGTTGACATTAAACAAATTATTTTACATAATACAGTATAAAGAAAAACATTTCCTTTAGGGACAAGTGGTACACATAATCTACCACCAAATTGTTTTATTAATGTTATTGATGTTTTTTTTAAAAAGAGACTATTTACTTCTTAAATGATATTTTAATATTTTATAACAATGTATTTAGAGTTTCAGATAAGTATGTTTTAGTAACACACTTTGGTAGTGTATGCGTACCTTTGATATTCCTCAAGTTTGCAAAGGACATGTGTTCATGAAAACAAAATGTTTGATGAAAACAAAACAGATTGATAAAACATGCTAGATAATTATTTTGCAATGGGTAATTTACTTTATAATTGTGATACGATATATATAAAAATTCAATAATAAAAGATGTGGATAATTATTGTCCACTTTTCATTACTTTTTATATTTTTGATTTAATAATTTGTAACGCATTCCCAAACATATTGTAAATATGTTCATGTGTATTTCTATCAGGCAATTCATGTCAATATTTACAATGCTCTGGAAGCACTATCTTTAGTGGTGAAAGAAAATCCCGGAAATGTGCCTTTGACGTCCGGACTACTTGGCTGCGACAAAGATGCCGTATTCATTGAGGGAGAACGACTTCTTGATGAGATAAGAAGGGTAAGTTTAATAATATGAAATATTACTTAAATGTAAATGTTGCAAATATGATATAAATTGATCCACGAATTTACCACCTTTAATATCCACCTTCAATATCCATACAGGTTATACATCATGTCGTTTGTTATATAAAATGCTAAAAACACAAAACAAACACGTAAACATAATTACATACTTTTTATACAAAGCAGATAAACAACATTTTACAAAATATGTAGAACGAAATCCTCGAATTATGTGTTTACTTAACATTCAAAACTAATTATATATCGATTTATAAAGTTTTCTGCTTAGGAGTATATTAATTCTTTTTTGCGTCATAAGTATTCGAAATTCCCGAAGATATAGCGATATATAAAATTAGTAGATTGAGAAGACTAAGAAGTCTGTTTGAGAATAGTATAGGAAGTTTGTTGTCTAAGCCATCCCAGAACCATGTAAGCAGTTCCTCTGAATTCGATGTATAACAATTCATCAACTTGGTTTCTGGAAAATGGGCACATGTTAGAAGAAAACATATGTTCTACTATACTGGTCAAGTCATTGACGCACCACATTTTCAGTATGATGTTGTCCGTTGTCTCATACAAATGTATTCTTGCTTGATACATATTCAGCTTTAATGATTTGCACAAACACATTAAGGTTTACATAGAATTTACAATACACACACATATACAGGAAAGACAAACATTACACATGTGTGCATATTTGTATATTCGAATATAACTATATACATATATACAGTAATTTCTAAAATGGTATATTCCAATTATTTGATGTATATTATAGTATATAAAATATATTTATGTTTTTTCACGTTTTGTTAAAACATAATTTTGTGGAATAATATTAGTTATATTTAGCTTTTAACAATATAATCGTTGCTTCGCATCTTCGATTGTTTATATATTAGAGTTCTTGTACCAGTTTAGTACAATGATCACTCATGTCATACATGAACTGTACTGTATTCCTCCAAAATAGTTAGTCAATGAAAACTTGAATTGCTTGTAAACATCCTTAAAAATAATAGAAATGATGGATGGAAAAACACGATATCTTCAATAGTAAATATATAATTTTTTTGTAACATAGTATTCATATTTAGATTTTGTACTCAATATATTTTTAAAATCTAGATTTTGTTTAGGTTTTATCAGTTTTATCATTGGATATCTAGCAAAACTATTTGATAACAAACTTTAAAATTATCCATTTTTCTTAGATAAATGATAACATTATAATTGTTTTTCTGTATATATTTTTTTATATATTATATTATATTATATTATTATATTTATTATATATTTTTCTATACCAATACTAAAAAATAGTTAACGTACATTGATTTTGATATAATAAGTCGATATTGTATTTTTGTGTTTTAAAATATATATTTTATGTAAGATAAAATGGTTTGAAGTCATTGAAAAAAAATTAGATTTATTCATTGTAAGTTTACTTCATTTTAAGACTTCGTCAGAGTTAATTAAGAAATAAGATCTTAACGAAATCAATTTTTTTAACCTTTTGTTTTTTTATGAATAGATTTTCTACCGATTGTATTGAATCGTATATTCAAAACTTTTAAAATCGTTATAATCAATATTCTTTAAGTTATATGACGCAGAAAATATTATTATATATAAATAACAATATCGTATTTATTTTAATTAAATTAAAAAAATAACTAATTTTAATTATAAAACTATTTATGATATAATAATCAAAATGCTGAACACTATCAGTGGATTAGTTCTCGTAAATATATATTACAATAGGAGTGGAATGCGGTTTAGCCAAATTTGCAGCCAAACATACTATTTTTGATCAAAAATATGTATTTTTTAAATATAAATTATGACTTCCATAATGTTCAGTTTTTTTAAAGTTTTATAGTTTTTACAATATGTATGTAATTATGTAAATTTGTTTTACATATTATAGCTGTAATGTATAATATCATATTCGATTAGTAAAACTATTTCTTGAATTGCGACAGATTACAAATTGCTGTATTTTTTTGGAAATGACTATTTTATCGTTGATATATATATATATATATATATATATATATATATATTATCTTTTGCATAACATGTTTATAGCTTCTCGTTACATTATAAGGGTAAGATCAAAACTTGGTATTTCTTCAGAATTCGTTATCTTACACTTATATTTCCTCTATGTCTATTGTACGTATATAATTTGTTCTGGATAAATGTAACCTACCTATATATTAAATATGTCACCATTATTAAATGTATCCATATATTTGAACATTTCATGTCTGCATTAAAGTGTATGTTTGAAAGATATGGACATTATTAAAAAAACTTTTCTAGATATAAACTATCAACTGAATATTGCAATTGAAATAATTGAGTCGTGATTATTCTTTATTATATTTAGGAAATAAAAAAAGAGATCATTTATTGGTATGTGTTGTGTAAATTGACTTCCTTTGTTAATATTTTGACAAATCTTGAATTTGTTAGTAAAACATATCCGATTCTTGCATTTTTGAGTAAAAAAAATTGATAAATCCTTAATGTTTTGTTAAGGTAATACAAATAATAAAATGTAATGTTGATATCTTAATATTCAAAAATAAATTGGTAATATGTTACACTTTTATATGATATTTCTCGAAAAAATATTGACAATAAATAAGTTTAATCAAAATGCACTATTATTTTTAACATCTCAAACAAACTAATTAACTTCTGATTTTTTTAAATAATTTGTTATTATTATCGTATTTGTATAACCTCATGTATTCTATTGATTTGTTAATTCATGAATGACTCATTTGTTTGCTTAAAACTATTTAAAATTCAAACAGATCGTTCAGGTTAGTTTTCCAGAAATCAATGTACTGAACAATACGGATTAAAATAATTAGTTTGTTTAAATTGTTGAAACCAATAATGGGATTTGAAAAAAACAACTTTATTAGCGATTTTAAATTGGAAATATTTTAAATCCACTATTCAATATTAACAATATTTAAATGTTACAATAAATGTTACACTTAAAAATATTTAAAAAATTAAAAAATAATAAAAAGAAAATAAAACTGTTTCAACAATGTACTAAGATGTTTAAACGTATTTAATAAATCTTCGTTTCGGCTACGCTTTATCAATTCCGGACTGACGATGATAACATGCTATTTACCATTCCACCGACCTATTTAATCATACTTCCTAACAACCAATGTTCAAGAAATTTAAGATTTATCCTATTATTAAAGCTTAGATATACGATTTATACAACTTGAATTATTTTGATTATTAGGTTGTATTAGGTTTTTATTTAAAGATAATTATTTTTATGTAATAATATTTAAAAAAAAGTCCATAACAAACAAACACATGACAAACACATGACAACATTTCATGAACACTAAGATACAAAAATTTTTCAAATTATCACAAAAATATGTATTTTTGAGCACATTATTTAACTTGAACAAACTGTCAAAACTGAATAGTTATTATATTAATTTATGCGTACATGTTATACTTTATTTAAGTAAGAATTCACGTATAAATTATTTATTACATATGTAAGTAAACTTCTATTGTTTACCGGTTGTAAAATTGTATAATTCGAAATTATTGAAGGTAAGAAACACAACGTTCACAGTAGAAGTGATCGCAACGAAGACAACGGATGTTGCCAAGACTACAGCTCAAGGGTTGACAAATCCGGTGAAGACTGAATGGAAACTGATGGCCACCTGGAACCCGCTGCAAGGGATCAGGTTTGAGTCTGCAATTGGGGCCAATAATTTGACAAGACTTCGACCGAACACTTTCAGTGGATTCGACAACAGAACTATTCGTGTTTGTACTATGCTGGTGAGTGTCGTTCATATCCGATATAATATGTTACCCCTTGCCATGCAATAGTATGCTTCGTAAACCAATAGAAATTATATTTTGAAATGCATAATTACGCTTTAAGAATCTGTTTGAAACCCACTGGTTTTATGTAGTATTACATTTATATGGGGCAAAAATGCAAAATTATATCATGGGTAAAAAAATGTAATATTAAAATAAAAAGTATTATTTGTAATTGCTAAATAGACAAACTGATTACTATGTGAAACTCTACAAATCGTTTTGGAGCTTTTTCGCAAAATACGTAATTCATTAAAAAAAATCTAGATTTTTAGCCAAATCAATAAAAAAATACAATTATTATATGATAATCGACATAGACATTAAACACAACTATCTATAGACATTAACATATTTTACACTAATTAATGAAGGTCTTGAACTACAAGATACAGTAACACTGTAACAATTTAATTTTACGTATTTAACATTGAAAATTCAACTCAATATCGATATAGAATTTTTGTTTGTATCTCTACGTTACCGAAAATTGGTAATTAGTTTATGTGTTAGTTTATTATCCATAGCTTTGAGAAATAGCCCACGAAACCTATAATCTACTACTAAACGCGCAGATATATACTTCATTTTTTAAGGGACTTTCAATGTTAGTCTAATGATATGTTATAAATATGTCCCTTAGGTTACCATGTTTTGTAATTTTACAGTATCACTGAAGAAATATTCATTTTAATAGATGAAAAATTATTTTTTTCCAATAAAATATTATACGTATATTTACATAATAAATTAAATAATAATATTAATGTAAGCAAAAAATTGGAAGTTTGTTTAAAAGTTGTTTATATATGTATTATTTTTAATTAATAAATTTAAAAAATATATAAAATAAAAAGGTGGCTATTGGAAGTCTAAGTACATATAAGTAATTATATTATTTTGTAAAATATGAATCTATGGCCTATCAATTTTGTATATATATTTGGCCTAATTAATGGTTTAAACTGCGCTATCGATTATTTTAATATGTAACTATGCCTAGTTGTTGTATTGTATTGATATTTATGGGTGATATGGTACTATTGGCATATATACCAGCCTCGTATCTCGAATATTTACAGTGGAACAGTTGATTAAACATTGTGGAAATGAATAATTCCAAAGATAATTCCAGAATCATTTATTTATAATACATAATAATTCAATGCGATTTTGAACAACCATTTGCAATGCAACCATGCTGCCAATACCAAGATATATCAATGCCAATATATAAAAATGTCAAATATATATATTAAATTAATACAGAACTTAAACATATTACTTAATACTGGTATATATATGTATATGTTTCTATGCACATACGCAATAAACGTGTATTGTAATATTTCACAGTTATTCATAAAAACACTAAATATTACCGATAAACGCCCCTAATTGGTATTGCAAATGGTAACATGTTGGTGCTTAGATTCCGCCTCAACTGCAATTTTTTACACCTGGAACAAACAAGACACTGAATGAGACGTATGGGTTTGTGACAGAAGTCGTTCGGGAACTGAGTAAATTGCTCAACTTTCGGTAAGTTACGCTTCAAAGATAAGTTTTTTGGATTAGTTGTTCTATGTAATACTGTATGATAGAAATATATACGGTCAGTTCAACCTGATGAGTGGGGGATGTTTTCATAAAGTCAGCACAGTATTTTAAAAGTTAGAATGAAACTTGGAATTTATAGTTACATGTTAATTAGGGGTTTGTGATATTTTGGTAAAGTGCTCCAATAATACATTAATAATAAAGTAATATTTATCGGTTGTTTTATTTAAGAAGCTCGAATATTAGTTCTACAAAATGGGGTCAACCATCTTATAATTGTATTTGAACATATAACATCGCTAGCTTCGCCTAATACTTGGTGTACACTTTGTATACACAGTTATCATCCGATGTTATCAGCCTAGAAAGAATTACTTTTACTACTGTTTTATCTTGTTAGGATTTTTATTGTTATTGTTGATAAATTATTGGTATTGTTATTATTAATGGGTTTTTTTTAGGAACATTACGCTATTATAACTTACTTTTAATAAGAGAGTATATTACTATTATATAAAGTATGTTTAACCTAAAATAATTATTTGTATATTTCGAAAGGATTGTTTTCCTTTTGCAATTTGGGGCAAAAATTAAAAAAATCGAAATAAATATCAACAGCAAGGCCTATAATACCAACACATTTACTGACTACGTCATATCCTTTAATTCATGATTATCATCCGTTTATTCAAATATACATATATTTTTTTAAATCCACTCAAATAAATAATACACGGTGAAATCCGTATTATTAGGTAATATTCGATAGGAAATGAAAACATACTTTTATTAAATAAGTTTACTAAAAAATATAATGTCAAGAAGCAACGTAACTAACAAACAATCTAAATTGAAATCATGTGATAAATAATTAAGGTAATTTATATTCAATGAGACGTACATTTTCTCATTAAATACGAAAATTGATTTTGACTTTGTAAAACGTATTATATAGATCACCTAAACAATAAACTAATCATAATATGAGTGATAAAAAACATATTCGGACCTTCATTTCTTAACATTAACAATATGTAACAATATGTAAAAATAACAAAATGATGCAGTGTGCATAAAAGTACGATATATTATATACCTTAAAAGCAACGATATAGCTTGCCTAAACAAACATTTACATATTATTCTGTGATTGGCTAAGACCAGTCCCCTATAGCATTAACTTAAGGGAATTTATTAGACTACATTTCCAACATATGTACAGTTGGAACACATACTATTTATATTAGTGAGACACAAATTGTGTTATCTTCTATTAATTCTGTAATAGTGGAGATTGAACGTATAGCAGGGTTTTGTAAGACTGGCTCGAAGTACATTTGATTTAACAGAGACGAGGACGCTAGTGTTATGCGGAGTTTTGGCACATTTCTAGTGGTTTCAGAGATAATTCACCATGCCCTAGATGAGCCCTTTGTGCAGATTTATGTTGTTTTGTAAATAAATGCGTTTATTATGGACCAATATCAAACGACGCCTTAATGAGGTTAGTTGACCATAATATCGACAAAGTCAATTGAGATTTTACTATATAGCGCTTTGGAAATGCAGTCATGCAAGTGAAGTGGAACACAACAAGTGCTTTATTTAGGCCTAAACATGTGTTATGTGAACCGCAGTACACAATCTCAGTTAGAAGGATTTACCAAAACATTTGTGAGAGGATGGGCTGTAATGAAATTGGACGAATGTCATTGAAAAGTGGGTGTGTCTTACTTTCAACTTAAAGTGATTTGGCGGTTTTGAATGACACGATAATACATACAATAATAATTGTGAGAGCACAGCTGAAGTGGCGTTGACAAGGACACAGTATGGACCAGGAACCTTCTTAGCGTTGAGGGACTTAATTTGATTTACAATATTTTTGAAGGGGATGAGTCATCAGTCGTTATTTGCAATTTTGATAGAGTCGATTGTGTTATGACGGCTTATAATTGGTATAGCGAAATAGTTTGTTAAATAGATATTATATATATATATATACGGTTGGCAAGATTAGAGTTTGGGTCGAAAGTAGTGACGTAAATTTTACTTTAGGGACGTTTGTTTGTAGTTTGTTTTTAGTGAACACTTTCTTAATTGGCTATTTATTTCATAGGGTTTTACTTTAAATGTTAACAAAATTGGCTACTTTAGTACATCAAAACGATAAACGTAGTCTATATAACTTAGTAATATCACTTTTATAAGTTTTAAACCTTTAGAAAATCTAATATAAAATAATACTATAACATTAAGACTCCTTTGAAAAAATGTATATTGTATATTTAATATTATAGTAAGTAATATAAATGTTACGATTATACGTATTTATATCTATAAAATATACTTTCGTATTTGCATTTCTTCTGTACTTTTGTACACAATAATATTTTCCTTGTAGGCCTATAGTATTATTATACGGAATTATTTAATGTGTAATTTGTATTTGTGTTTCTATACTTTTTTAAGACCTCAAATTCATACAATGGATGACCAGTCGGCTGCTAAAGTGTCGAATCAAACCATTTTTTCTGGCTGTGTTGGAGAAGTACAAAGCGGGGTAAGTTGCGTCAATAATAATATTAAGACATTTTATATCTTCTAGATTGTTCATAATGTATTAGTTTATATCACATAATTATTGTACAACTCATTCATACTTTTCAGACACAACAAATATATGCATATTGGATATTGTTTAGGTTGATTCATAGTTATTAACAACATATTTTTCATCAATAAACTTATATTAAAAAATTGAATGATATTTGTTATAATTTGTGGTGTATATGTCAAACTGGAAAATGTCAATAGAAAATAATATATTTTTGAAAATATACATCTGAAATATGTTTCAATTTCAAATAAAGAATTATAAGAGGTATACCCGATAGAAAAAAATTTCAACTGTATCAATATATAGTACGCCTATAGAGTGTGCGCTGCTAGAGAGTATGTAGTTATAGATTGTGCTGTTATAGATTGTGCAGTTATATATTGTGCTGTTATAGATTGTGCTGTTATAGATTGTGCTGTTATAGATTGTGCTGTTATAGATTGGGCTGTGGTAGAATATGCCGTTATATATTGTGCTGTTATAGATTGTGCTGTTATAGATTGTGCTGTTATAGATTGTGCTGTTATAGATTGTGCTGTTATA
>JAUZND010005532.1:0-11164 GCA_034780555.1 Coelogynopora nodosa
ATAGGTGCATACTTTATCGCGAGGTGAACTTGACAGCCAAACAATGGCAATGAGGCAATTCAGTCGATAACACATTATATTTCACTTGTGCGTTGGTTAAATGTATTGTATTTTACCTCTAAGGTGTATTTATCCTGATTTTATAAATTGTATCTAAAAAAATCACATACTCAAAACTAAAAAATATTACTAACATGTATTCTCTGTTGCAACATCATTGAATTTTGGAAATAGTAATTATGTATTTTAATTGCTTGTTTTTTATTTTAAATTTAGGCATACAATAAACTATTGTTTTCAAAATATGTAAATATAATTTATTAACGATAATAGAAGTTACTACAATGCTAATAAAGGCCAATTTATGTGTTATCGATATTTCTTTCGCAAGCAAATTGCTCCTATCCTAGCTGACACCAAATTCCATGGTTCATAGCAGCCAGTCAAAATAATTTTCCCTGATTTTTCCCTGACCAAACTGAATTTTCCCTGACTCAGGTATTACAGCGATAATTTGTAAAAAACCAAAATAAACTTTGGATTCTTAAAATTTTTCTTCCCTGACCTGAACATAGGATAGGGTGAGAGATGGTACGAAGGCTATGGACCGCTTGAATGAGCAGCCAACAGTCAGAGCACACCTCGTGCCCCCGCACAGCCCACACAATAGCAAACAGAAGAGCCATCAACCAGAACCAGACAGGCCCCTCGAAGGACTGTCACCTGCGTTGGCGTATCATCCACATGCCAAATAGTGCCAGAGTGATGCAACATTAAAAAAATATATATATTTACACAAAATATTCAAAACATACATTACATTATTTTCCCAGACTTGTATTATATTTTCATTAATTTTTATTTACCCTGATTGTTCCCTGACCACTATGAACCATGAACTCGGTAAACCTTATAACAACAATAGGTTTAGTCCTTTATTCTCACTTAGTCCTTCTTTCTATAATATCACTGAACCACTGGGAAATGTGAAACATTCTTAGCCCAACCGGGTTATTTCTATAATTTACTCAAACCGATTCAGATGATAAATATTGAGTCATTTGCCTACAACTGAAAACGAGTTATTTATATTTGTTTAATCATTCGAAGCTATCACTAAAAAAACATGCGCTACAATACATGTGTAATAATTTTTTTTTTAAATGCTTTACTATAGAAAAATGAGTAGGAATGATTATTAATTTTAATGTATTTGTTTTATTAATACATATGAGTAATATTGGTACAATAATTTGTTTTTTAAATAACTATATTAAAAACTATTTATCATAATATTCTATAACATTTTAGTTATTTTGAATTGGAATTGAGTTAGCGTGCATAACTATATAAAGCTGTTGATTATTTTAAGAATTTCGAATTTTTACATTAAAATATGCAGAAAAATATTGTATTGAAGTATGATGAGTTCAAATCATTTAATCTCAAACATTTTGTGTTAAATTCAGGGTGTCCACGTTTTCTTAACAAAAAAATTCGAGTATATTTTGAGCATGCAAAAGAAAAAATTACAATATAATTACAATTTTTTAATATTATTTACATAAGGATTGAACCTTGTATTGGAATATATATTTAGTTTTTTGGTGGAAACTTATGTAATTTGATGTACTGATTTCAAATCAGTTAGAGACCATTTTCTATCTTGGTAACGTTTTTCTGTATATGCGAATGATGGCGGCATCTTATGATGTCACAAAAATAAAATAAAAACTTTATTAGAGCAGATTTATTACTATTTTCCGCGGTTTTCTATATAATTTAATGTGCTGAATTGAAATCTGCCGGAAGCCACTCACTAACTAGTAAGCATTTTTATTATTCGTGATGATGAAGGTATCATCTACCTCTATTAGTAATTATGAATGAAAAAATACGTTTGTTGTTAAATAGTCTCTTACAGAATATCATTTAAGCAGTAATAAAAATCAAATCAATAGCTTGCTTTTGTGTAAGTACACTATGAGATATAAATAAAAATAATACTAGGTATTTAATTTATATATATAATAGTAAAACAGTGAACAAAAAGTGAGTAACAAATTGACAGTCAATATTAGAATTGTATACAAACGTTTTACAGAAACACTATAGTGTGCTGTATTACAAGATTTACATGAACAATTAATTAGATTCATTACTTCAACAGAAGCAAGCAGTTGGTTGATCAGATAATGTTGTGGTACCAGTTTACATTGAAAAATGTCTCATCCAAAATCAAGAGGATCAATGGATGGTGGAGATGGAAGAATTTCATAACATTACAATGAATAATCTGCAAATATAGAAAGTATTCGAAACGAATATGTGCATTGATATTTTTAAATTTTTGGTCGTTACCTTTATTGTGGTCAAATTATTCACGATAATTCTCTAAAAAAAATTATTTGTGTGTTTCGCATTAATTTAATAAGCTAAATGAACATTAACAGAATCGTCGTGAATTATTTGATCAGAATAAATGTTAACGATCCCATAAGTAGGGTAATGATTGATGTTAAAAATATCAATGCACGTTAATAAAGTGTCTCGAATAAATTCTATATCTGCAGAATATTCAGTATAATGTTATGGAATTCTGAAGAATTTCCATCTCCACTATCCATTGATTCTCTTGATATTAAATGAAAATAAATTCTGTGTAAACTGAAATACAACAATATTATCTGATCAACCAACTGCTTGCTTCTGTTGAAGTAATGAATCTAAGTAATTGTTTATGTAAATCTTGTAATACAGCACACTATAGTGTTCCTGTAAAATAAATGGCGCTCGTTTGTATAGAATTCTGTGAATGTAGAGATAAAAGTATATGAATTCCAATATTGTTGAATTAGTTGATATTGACTGACAATTTGATACTAACTTTTTTGTTCATTGTTGTACATTTCAATATATAAATTAAATACCTAGTATTATTTTTATTTATATATCATAGTGTACTTACACAAAAACAAGTTATAGATTTGATTTTTATCACTACTTAAATGATATTCTATAAGTAACTTTTTTACAAAAACAAACGTATTTTTTCGTTCATAATTAATAATAGATTATTACATAATTACATCACGAATAATCAAAAAAGCCAACTAGTTCGTGAGTGGCCTCCGACTGATGTAAATTCAGCAAATCAAAGTATATAG
The DNA here is from genome assembly GCA_034780555.1 of Coelogynopora nodosa. Taxonomy (NCBI): domain Eukaryota; kingdom Metazoa; phylum Platyhelminthes; order Proseriata; family Coelogynoporidae; genus Coelogynopora; species Coelogynopora nodosa. Next base: position 3,168 of record JAUZND010005532.1, read on the forward strand.
AAAAATGTTGAAAATTATGACATTGCTGTAATCGAGTTTTTCATTTTTCATGACGTTATACATGTGATGACGTCATCAAGCTTATACAAAAACGCTACCAATATAGAATGTGGCCTGCAATGGATTTGTAATCAGCGCATCAAATTACATAGGAATAGACCAAAAAACTAAATTAAATATATATCTCTCAAAACAATGTTCACGCTCCTATCGCTCGGACTATAATAGTGATAGAGTTCATGTCAATGTTGTTACAATATAGTAATAGATGATAAGGATACATGTAGCCAATTAGTCAAGTAACAATCTCCACAGTTTTGCACCGTTTTGTCAGAGATTTGACCAATTCTGCTGCTCGTGCTTCTTTTTCATGCAACTCCTTCAATGCACCGGCTTTTTCATTGCCTTGTTCGGGTGCAGAATTATTTTTCCATCCATACTAACAGATATAATCTTTCGAAGACCCACAGATTCTAATAACTCACAAAATGCTTTCATAATATCTGCAGCCACCTGACGTCCCAAAAATATGGAACCGAAATAGCGCGTGACAATTTTATGTAGTTTGTCATCCCAGAATATTATAAGGAGGTCCATCTGACATTTTTAAGAACTCTTGTTGAGGGATTCGTCAAACATTGTTACATTACTCACCAGTATTATTCCAATTGTTTACTAACTCTTTCTCAAGAAACTGGGAAACACCGAAACAAAGCATATAACCATACTTATTCTGAGTATAAAAAAATTCAATGTATACAATTGATCGTTAAATACACAAATAACATCTGTACATCAAAAGTGATCAATTCGTTGACTCTTATCTGCCGATTCCCAGAGGTAGAGAATGTTGATATTTACAGAAAATATGACCATTTTAATTATTAAATTAGAAATGAATACCATAACATAATAAAGGTATTAGAATGTTGAGTAAATCATAGCAGACACATAGTAGACAGCAATACGTTAGTAATGATGTGATATATTCAATATGTAAATTCTCTTTCTCAGTTCTAAACCCGGATTTTGCCCTATCCAAAGCAAGTTAAAATAAAAATTTGACCCAATATTTACCGTTTAATAAGCTATTGTATGTCTGAAATAATTCTATCAAATTATACATAAATCCAATCCAAATTAGCCAATGACACGGAATTATCCTAAATTACTTAGATCATTCTTAAGTGATCTAAATAATTTAGTAAAATTTCGTGCCATTGGCTAAATTGACCCACTTAGCACGATACTCAATTTTTTTTAAATCTGCATCTCAGTGACCCCACTAACCTCCGGGTGCTTGGCAACATGCTGATAGAAGACAACCACATTGTTGGTGGTGAAGTCGCAGTACTGCCACTCACACTCGAACTGCGTGGGCAGCTCGGGCACCATACTCTTGGCCTCCCCATCCAGCAGGCAAGGCTGCCAGCCTCGGTTCTTCATCTCCAGATGGCCGCGCTCACGCAGCGTGGTCTGCAGCGCATGGAAGTGGACATGGCGAAGAAGCCAGTCGCGATCCTGGTAGACGGCGGTGGAGCAGATACCGCACACAGGCCCCTCCTGGGCGGGGTGCACCTCAATGGCACGCTCCAAGAGGAGTGTCTACAGTTTAGCGATCAGAATGACATAATTGGATTTCTTTTAATAGTAATCATTTTCCAAAATTAAAGCAGTTAATTTGGGTTATATTGAAGGGTGTGTATCAACATTAGGCGACACTCATTTACCTTTCGTTGTATTTGATAAAAATATATAAAATGTATATTAAGAAATAGATACATATTAATGACACTCATTATTTATTAATTACATCTAAAATATGCCGCATGTAATAACTTTCATTTGTACAAATATTGTTCATACATTGATAAAATAACAATTAATATATTATAAATAGTTTTGATAGTAAACTATGCTTATACACATCACATGTACATAATTGATTTCCATTTTCATGAAATTATTTATATGGGGGTGTCCTAATGTTGCTGCATAGATTATAAGCATATTATTTTCAAATACTTGTTTAAAGCATGGTTGCACTTATACTGTTATTCCAATGCATGATTTCAAAAATGCATCTATAAAATCCATAACAATTTATTTCAAATTGCAGTATAGATTATATGAACATTATTATATCATGTATAATCTGAAAGGTTTGTTTTAGGTGTAGGAGCCTATTGCATAATTATCTTAAACATAGTCAATTCATCTTATTTTACAAAACCATGCATTGTACATAAAAAAATTCAACACTATATTTGTATTCCAAAAATGCGTTAATAATGGGACACCCTGTATAAGTTACACTTTGGAATTAGTCGCCCCCTACTAAAGGATTACACATCATTCAAATATTGTATTAATATGCATCAAATGATCAGACGTTTCCATATAATATTTATACAGGGAATTATAGAAGTTAACTACGCCTACCATTTTAATCATGTTATTTAATTATCTTTATAAACAATAAATATAATACAGTAGAGTCCTCATTCAAATATAAAACATGGTAAAACTAAATAATTTTTTAAAACATACGTCTGCATGTTCAATCATGTGATTATGAAGATCTTTTGGATGGGAAAAAGTCATTGAGCAAAATCGCCATTCACAGATAAGATTCATTCCACCCAGTTGGGTTTGGATAGGTGGCTTGTCCTTTGGAATCAACATTATAGTGTTATCACTGAAAAATGTATAGTATAAAAAATATCAGCACTATATAAACATGTATATAATTACATCATTTTGTAAAAGTTAATTTTAGAAAATATATATTTCATTAAAAAGTGTGTAAACCACAATCTATTTCGATTTAAAGTCTTCTGGTGCATTCAAACTGATTACTATACAATTGCCATGAGATACATACTAGATTTAATAGAGCCTGAATAAGAGGAGTTGTTCATGTAATGAATGATAATTAAGCCAGTTTAGGCAATATCTATTTACATATTAATATTAAATACAATATTAAAATGATGGGCTTAATGAGAGCAAGCTTAATATGTTATGGTAACAGGCAAATTTTAGCAACTTTTCATTGTTTAAAAAACAGTTTCTCTTGGAACTCCAGACATAATTTAATTATATATATATATATAATATTTTTCTATCTGAATATTTAAAAAATAATAATACTTGGTAAAATTGCTTATCTATTTTAAAATGTTCTGTGTATTTATTTATTAATGTAATCAGCAAATATATTATAAGTTTGTAATAAAATAATACTATAACAATATTATTTAAATACTTATTCTTAAATAGAAAATCAAGGAAGTGTTGTGGGTGACTTTCTCTTAATTTATTAAAACTTTGTAGATATGTTATACTAGCCATAAAAAGGAAGAATCTCACATTTTAACGCATTTGAATCACAAAAAATAATGTTTATGACTATTTGAAAAGTATCTGTAAAGAACACACATTTCCCCAAAAATGGATTTTTGAGAGGTCATAAATATTTTCTAATTATAAAAAGTACTAGCAATTGATTCCCTTTGTAGTATATTACTAGAAAAACTAATGTGTGGTGAATTAATTCACTTTTTCATTATCAGAAATGAGGAAATTCAGTTTGAAAAAAAGTGAACTTTTCATTTCTTTTAACATTTCTGATAATAGTAGTATGACAAATTTTTATTTTAAATTATACTCTACTTATAATTATTCTATATGTTATAAAAGTAACTGTGTAAATGAGTACCACTATTTCCAAGGATTTCTATATTTTTTCTAGAAATCAAAATACACATACAATGTATATTTCCTATATTCCTACAATATGTTGCTATATAATCTATAAATGTTTAATAATTATGTTATTATGTAACCTATCCTATATTCTCTCAAAGTGGTTTCAATAAATATAGATAATTTGACAATATAGACAACTCAGATTTTACCCTATTCTACTCTATAAACTAACATAAATCTAGCAAACTCCAGGTTTCAATCTATTCTACTCTAACTAACTCTGATTTCATTCTGTTCAATCATAATAACTCCAATTCCACTAGCTCTATTTAATTCTGATTTACTCTGATTCCAATTTTATTCTAATCTAACTATCTTCGGTTCTGCTTTATTCTCCTCTAACTATCTCTGATTTTACTCTAATTACAGTGTGTCCACAGATTTAATGAAAAGTAATTCCAGGTTGGTTCCAGTTTCAAAGGGGGTTTGAAGGTTGCTGCTAGTGTTCCTTAACTCCCTGTGACTTATGGTCTGGCATAGCAATAACTATTAATTTTTAAAAAATGTCTAAGTATTAAATTTCAGGGCATGTGGTAAAAAAGAACAAAAAATTTTTAGTCTATTTTTTAAACAACATAAAAAATACTATTTTTTTAAATTTTACAAGTTTTTAATTTCACCTTTTGTAAAAAAATTACTTTACCAATTTTTCCCCCTAAACGTTTCAGGTTTTCCAAGACAAAAATATTTCCTTCAGGTCTTCCCGGTTTTTCCAGATCTGCTGACACCCTGTAATTAATCCCAATTCCAAGCACTATATTCTACTCAAATTAATTAGAGTATAATAGAACTGTAGACTAGTAGTTATAGAAATAGCAAAAATAAAAGTAGAAATAGTACTATAATCAGCAATGTATAGTTTAACATAAAAAATATGAAATGAAATAAATATAGATAAAAATTATTTACATTTCATCTATTGTAGTAACTGTCCAACCAAACAAAGACACATTTGCTCTACTTTACCTTGTTTTCTATATCGCAAAATCATTTGTTACATTGAACTATAAATTGTATAAGATCACAATATTAGTATAACATTGACACAATCAATGCACACAGAAACAATAAAGGTTGATACAAATAAATCAGTTTTTCTTATGTTCAGTTTTTTCATTTTCTGGTTTTTACTTTTTTGTGTGATTACTTTGAGACCAAATTAATTTAATCACAAAATAAAGCTGGCTCAACTACACCATATTATTATTTAATTAATCTATTCTTTATATTCATATGTTAAAATTGCCCAATCTTACTTTATAACTTCAAATTTACTGCTTTAGTGTGGAATAATAACAATAATTATAGAATTCAGCACAATATAAAAGTCAATTTTAATTTATTATAGAAAAAGGTAGGCTAACTTGGAACTTGCCCATGTCCAGATCAAGGATTTTGTTAGGGGGGTTTGATATTTCTAAACAGGTGCCAATTTTTCAAAAGCTGGCAAAAAACAAGAGTAGGGTCATGTAAAAAAGGTCCTAAATTAGGTATAAGTATGTGCAGTAATTAGAGTGCATAGGATCAGAGTTAATTAGAGTGAAATCAGAGATAATTCGAGAAGAATAGAGTGTGATCAGAGTATGTTAGATTATAATAAAATTGGAATCACAGTTAATAATAATTAAATATAGTGGATTTGGAGTTAATTAAAATGCAATGGAATCAGAGTTGTTATGATTGAACAGAGTGACATCAATTCATTAAATTGAAGTTAGTTAGTAGTCTGGTTGTCAGTAGCTGAACCTTGTTTTGGATGACCCACAATATGTTTTTGCAATTTCTAAATCTATGAAGTGTCTAGTAAGACTTGTTGTGAAGTGTTCAGCCACTAACAATGTTGGATGCCACTTTGTCACCTTTTGTGATTTTGAAAAAATGGATAATCTATATTTGAAGGCCTCCTGATTGGTCCATAAATAAATCACAAAATATCGTCAAAACAAAACCCAATTCCTAAATCAATATGCATTTGAAATAATTTCAGTATAGTATATCCCACATTGCCTGATGTTTTTAAATCAATTGATTGAAAATTAAAAGCTAGACACAAAATGGCATCCAAAATAAGGATGTTTGAAATATGTAGAATATTTATGATGTAAGTATGTTATATATTGAATAACCTTCAAAACCAACCTCCAGCTAACTGCAAGCAGACATATAACTGCGGCTCTCATTCAGTTTGGATAAATTCAAGAAAAGTGATAGTTTATTCTGATCAAAGTGTACAACTTTAGATACCATTCAATTCATTGTCAAACAATCTTTCTGGTGATCTATACATCATCGACGTGTATCTACTACTTGGTCCAAAAAATCGAGAATGGAGTAAAACAAAAGTACTCTGATAAATCTACAATTGATAATCAAGTTAGAACTCACTCCTAAATTGCAATACAACTGCTGGTGGCTAGGTATACTACTACACAAGGCAGGTACTAATACAAATAAAGACAGACATGCTACTTCTACTCTAAATGCTACCACACACACTAACAACTTTGGAAATGATTATTTAATTCCCTAAAGTATATGGCTGGGTACACAACATAAGGTAGATGCTAGTTACAGTGGTATTAATCCAAAAAAAGATAAGCATTTTATTTCTGCTCTAAAAGTTACCACCTATACTGACATAGCTGGGCACTGGTCAACTTATTCCCTTCATCATAAGTATTCACACACTCTCAAAACATAGACCTATTTTGATCAATTCTTAGATTAACTCTTCAAAAAAGCAGATAATGCATTGTGACATGAACACTGCTAGCTTCTAACAATCCAATAACTGTATCCTCTATCTTGCATGCTATCTCTACTGAACTATTTACATATATCTCAATTGTTTCTTCTGGGAAAAATCTTCCTTAGCTCCTCAAAAAGTTTATTGATGAAAAAGACAATACCAATTTTGGCGACCTTCTAACCTTGATCACAGCCATGCACTTTGTCGAACTATAATATCCTAGATTAGAATTTTATACATTTTGTATAATTTAGCCTCATCTAGCAGACTTCTTGCCAAAGACCCAACAAGTAGTCCTTCAGAAGATCCCACTTGCAATAAATGCTTAAGAATGATACATAATGATCTTATTTCAATCTAAAAACACCAACTCTTTCAACTCAAAAGTATTTAACAAAATTAATATTTTCAGAAAAAGTTCTTCTGCATGTTGGTGACTGGGTTGGAGTCCATGTCAACAAAATGGGAAAAATAAAGCAGAAAGGCTATGCATTTTACATGGCCAAGGTCAGTATATTTTTAATTGTGAATCAACCTATATGCATGCATATATTGTGGGCGATATTTAAAAACCAGACATGACAAAATTTGGAAATGGCTATTTATGTGTCTGTTTGGAGAATAAGAAAAAAGTGTTAAACTTAAACGTAAATGTAGGCATAATTGACTATACCAAAGAGTACATTAATTATTATATTCCAATTGCAGAATGAGATTTCTGAAATAAGCTGGAACATTTATGAAGCAATAATTGAATTCGATTTGCCAAATTTTGTGTATGTACATAAAGGAATTTGATTTAATCTCCTTTTTCTGTTTTTCTAATAAAAATCAGGTTGAACAGGTTGGGGCAGGCTTCTACAAGGTGATGTACATGAAATAACTTTAGCCAAATCTATTCATCTTCCCAGAAGTAGAAGAAATGGTTCTATAGATTGTAAAGATGCTGTAAGAGTATCAAATTTGTTTGACATTGTCGATGGTCATTTAAATGGATTACAGTGCACTGAAGATATGTTTTGACATACAAAGGCATTATTTCAGTGTAGTTCATTTTATCTTGTGTATAAAAATCTTAGTTACTCTTAAAGTATGTAGGCCTATACACATCTTAAGTACTGACATTTGCACATACATATGCAAATTATTCCTGTTCATAAATCCTAATTAATCACATATACACATGGGTCATTCCATTACAATTCAACAAATATGTTGTGGCACTTATTTTCATAATTTAATATTTTATTTCAGCACTTATTCAACAAAAATTTGAATAAATCCAATTTTTTAATACAAAATATATATTGTTAAGGTATTTTATGGCTATGTATTTGAAAATATTGAAAAATAGTACCATTTTTGCATATGTGTGAAATTATGACATTTTGTACTTTTACAATTATTATAACTTTTTTCTGTTCATTAGTTACTTTCTAAGATTCTAAAATTGAGATGTTATTATGTAAATGTGTCT
>JAUZND010005533.1:0-11164 GCA_034780555.1 Coelogynopora nodosa
AAAATTATAAAATAATAAAAATAACAGAAAAAAATTTAAATTTTCTTACTGTCCGGATACTAATGGCCGGAGCTGTATGTCTGTTAAAGTTTCGATAATGAAGAATAATTGTCCTATGTGTAAAAAGGCTATTGTTCGAATTCCTGCACACTTACTGCGTGTACACAAGATACTGTTTAACGCACAAGAGCTTACTTCGATGAAGAATTTATTGTTATACTGTCAACTTTTCTACCATTTAACGCAAAAGAGTTTTTACTATTACGGAAATATTCTTCAAGAAATCGATTACCTACAAAACTGAAAAACCAATTTGAATGAATTCTGCATAAATAACGAGGAAAAGAAATTCCTAAAATTGTCCTACTGCATGGATTACAACCAACTCTATGCTTAAAACAATCCGTGACGGACGAGGAATGAATACGGTCCGACGACGAAGAGGAAACATCAATAAAATCGATGGAGGAGATGGTGGACGACGAGGAGGAAGAGAAAGAGTCGATGCTACTGATTACAATTCTGAAAGACATTCAGAAAAACATACAGAAGAAATTGACCCTGAAGGAGTTGAAACAAAATGTACAAGACAAAATGATGAATTATTGAACTATTCAGTATATATTTCAGTATATGAAAAATGACGAAGCAATGGAACGAATTGAAGAAGCGGTCGAAAAATGTCAAGAAGATACTCCTTTTGTCACCTACATTGTATAATTCAGCTATTCGGGAGAGTATCAAACGATTTAGGTATATTTGTTACAGCAGAGTGCGTGATGCATTGGACTCAATTAATATCTCACATGTTGTTGATGAAGATGATGATGAGGATATTGACACATCTAATTGATACATCTATTGACACATCTAAAAAATATTTGAAACAAAAATATTTGAGTCCATTTAGTCAGAATTCTCATCGAAATCAATCTATATATAGAGATGGAATGGTCAGCTGCTTCGGCAGGTGTACCAGACTCTCCTCTTGAGCACTGCCAAGTACTGTGGGGTGGTATGGCTACTTTGGCTGTCTAACTCCTCAACAGTGGAGGTGCTTGACTGGGCGCAGAATAAGTGTTTGAGACGCATAACCGGTATGTACTCTCCGACTCTAGTCGATGCCATTCGATTGGAGGCTGCCTTCCCTTCGTTCCATACCGTCGTCCGTCGCGAAACGGCCACAGCCCTGGAAAAGTCTCTGAGGCTCACGAGCTCAAACCCTCGCAGGATAATCTCAGAGCACGTGGTTCGTCACTGCTTTGTAGACAGTAGTAGCTTTTGCAAGATGGCTAATGAAACCTGCGACAGTATTGGGTTAGCAGCCGGACAACGTCTTGAGTTCCCACCTATCACTTTTTCACCGTGGCAATGGGAGAACAAAGGGTGTAGTGTCAACATCTCATAAAGAAGGGGCAGCTGTTGTAGTGATTCTGAAGCTGTCCGTTTGGAAGACGCGTTGGACACTATTTGTTCTCTTGGTCAGTTTGACTTGACCGTTTATACGGATGGATCGGCTGAGAGTTGTGTGTGCGCGGGGGTAGTGCTGCGGTAGTTAGGAGTATGTCAGATGAAAATCAGACCACTGTGGCAACCCGGCGGTTGAGTTAGAGTTAAGGAGTTTACTTCGTTTTTATATTCTCAAAACAAGGTTTTACAACAAAAAAAATTAAGTCTGCCAACGGACTATATAAAGAAGGTATATTATAAATATAATTAAATAATGCAATTTATATAATTCTTTAACTTGTTATACACTATAATTAGGATAAATCTGTATAATATTAAGACAAACACTCCCAACTGCATTGTTTCTCACCAATGGCAACCAGCTCAACCAATTAACATCGAGTTATTTGGAACGCCTCTTTATATATAGTACTAAAGAAGGAAACCCGTGTATATAAGGGCTTCGATTATGATGGTTCAATGAGGGCACGCCTTCTGAACACCTTTAAATTAAATATATTATTTGATTGTTGATATAAACAAAAAATTTAGCATACTATTATTATTATTTTGCTAAGATCATAAAAGGAACCCTGTCTGATTACAACAATCCAGAAGTTATTATTAAGATTATAATTTTGATGTGACATATATGTATAGGCCTATTTATGATTATGTTATGACCCGATTAATGTTTTTAATTATGGTGAAAAAATAATCTAAGAATCTAAGGAATCCTTGAGTGTTTGAAATAATATTGGGGATAAGTTCATATTTTAAAATAGAAATATCTTCTTTAACTATAGAAATCAATTTTAGTGGAAGTTGTTATTGTTTGTTTTACAACCGTTTATCGAGTTTTCCAACATTATTCTATATTACGATATAATTTCTTTACTAATGGGAGGGCTAACTTGTTTTGTGTCACTCGTATTTTATAAAGCATAAGATTTATTAAAGCATATATATTTATCTATAAATTGAGATGTATATGTATTTTACCATATTTTAATCATTACCGTGTGAAAACAAAAGCGTTTTCATTGTAATTTTTTCATGATTATTTTTTATATACAAAGGTGGTAAAAGATAACATTATATTGTCGAAATAATTAAATGATTACATGTATATGTCAATTTATATATATATTTTTTATAATGTTACAAAACAATACCTAAAATAAGGATTGGTATGCGTTATAATTTGTTAAGAAAGATAAATAAACAATTATTAAATAACATTAAAATTTATTATTTACCTTTATATATATTTTTATATATTTTAATTTATCCTAGCAGTACCGCAGTGTCTTGCTATGAAGAAAAAACATATTTCGCTTTTTTGTTTAAATTAAATAACATATTACTTTTTACGATGGTGACAAATTAACAAAAGTCAAAATTAAACAGGTGAGTTTCTTATTTTTATAAAAACAGAGGCTATTGCGCGAGAAGTAAAAATTTAAGTGAATAAAATGATGTTTTGAAATGCAATCCTAACTAAGGTTATCAGGTCAGAAACGTACCTAATTGTTCTTGCCTCTTGGTAATAATATATAGATATATAATTATTAATTATTATTACCAAGACTATAAGTATAGTCTATACCCTATAGTAAAAACATATACTTTATAGACTATAGTTCAGGAATAATTGTAATTAAATTATCTTTTTTTAAACTAAATTAATTCATGCCTTAAATAAATATGAATTTAGTAAAAACTATTTACCTTTGGCTTTGAATGGTATCACATATAATTAATATTATATTTATATATCCATCATCATAAATAAATGTCACAATTGATAATCAAAAGCTCTTGCCCCTAAAACAAATGTTTATTGGATGTCAAGCAAAATCTCTTCTTAATATCAATTGCAGTATTTCTACTAATATACTGAAACATTCCTCTTGATCTTGAAGATGTCCTGCATGTATATATATATATATATATACCTTTGCCTTTGGCTTATTTGTGATAAAATGAAAGTAGACAACTTAAAATTGAAGTGTAGGGTTGCTATAGTTATACACTCAGTCTCAGACTGGTAATTCTTGGAATTTTGAAAATGAATTTCCTGGCCTGGAAAGTCATAAATTAAAAATTTAAATAATAAATTAAGAAAGTCCTAAATCAATTGAAACTCCAAATTGACTCCAATTTATGGATAGTATAGGTATATAATTACTTTTTATTATAGTATACTACAATTTTTAATACCTAAGCTAAATTATGTCATTGGAAAGTTGTGGAATTTTACCCAGTGAAAAGTATTGTATTGAAATAGTAGTGTCTTAATTCCTCTGTAAAAGGTCAGTATCTTCCTATCATATATGTTATAGATCCTGCATTTGAATTAGAATTATGTAATTTTCATGTTTTGAACTTTGAACTATTCACAAACTACAAATGGAATAAGCATTCAGTGTGATGAACAACATTCTTAATCCATAATCCTTACATATACATATATCAACACAAAAATTGCTATCCAATGTATAAAATATGGACTGAAAGCAGCTAATAAGACATAACTTACTTTTTTCAAAGGCCATGTCATGCAATAATATAATCACATGCACACTAAATTCTTCTAAATATTATTGAGATACCATTAAGAAAAACAAAGAAGAACTAATCCATAAAATACAAAAAGCTTTCTTCATTTACTCATTCTCGTACAAAAAACAAGGCCAAACATAAGTCCTTGAAAGCAGCCTAAATAGCATACAAGATTAAGAAACACTATAATAAATTATTTATATTTTCTGAAAAGTAAAAGATTTGCATTAACTAATCTACAGTATTCTAATTTTTTTAAACTTTACTTATGATGTTATGTTATGATGCTAGTATAAGAGGTCTTTTTTAGTTTTTTATCCAATCCCCTAACTCCCTATTTTTATTAAGCACTATCTTATTTTAAAAACATCAAATACATCACATTAAATTTATTTATCAAAGAAAGGATTAAAGTATATTGAATATTAAGAAATATTTATATGCTTACTATACATATGCATACTAGGTATATGCAATCATGGGAAAATAAAGTACCCATTTCTCAAGTATAGTTTTAAAAGTCATTAAATATCAAGCATCTCTATTTCATCTATGGGTTCATAGACTACAACACATTGTTATGTGCTGCTGGAAGTTACATTAATTACATTAAATATTTGATTCATTGCTTACTTTTCAAAAAATATTTTTATTGCAGGTGTCCTATTTTTTCTATGACTATATTATACAAGGCTCAAAATTTTCCAGATTTTTGGATCTCATTTTAACATTACTGCATGGTCATGCGCCTCAGGAGATTATATTTTCCAGATTTTTCTCAGTGGCTAATTTTGAGCCATGCATTTATACATTTTATTGTTACCTACATCTTTGATGAAATTTTTTTGCATACAATTTTTCTGTGATTTTGCAAATATTTTATATATCACTAAATATATATTTTCAAAAAATTGCATTTGATGTTTGTGTATTATACAATTGGGTTTGATGTTTGTGTATAATAAAATTGGGTTTGATGTTTGTTTATTTTAATATACATATTTTAATATTAATTATATAAGTACATAAATATTATTATTAGATCAATATGTAATGTACTGCAAGTTTATTATATTAAATTGTTAACTACCTACTAAACATCAATTAATTTTTTTATTGTTGTGTATAATAGAATTATACCATATGCATTTAAGCTAGTAAAACATAAGACAAATTTCAGTGCATGCTGATTTTATAGGCTATGCTGAATAGTTAATTCTTTTACTTGACCTGGTGTAAATATTTCACCAACTCGTTTGATTCTTCTTTCAACCACTGAGTGCATGGAGTCACCTTCACTTTGGCCATGTCCTTTTATATAAATATTTATTGTCACTTTTTTAACATTTACTGACCTATGGAGAAAGTAGGCAATCATTGTTGGGAGTATGGTGTTCTTATTTTGACCACCGCAGCCATCTGCGAACATCACCACTTCCTCCTTCCTTTGAATGTCAACCTCTTGGAGATATTCATAGATGCCTTGAGCGATTTCCGAAGATCCCTTTACTGCGACAGTTTCATTCCAAAAATAACAATAGCCTTGAGACTTTCCCAAATCATAAATTGTAATGTTATAGCCATTTAAACTATGTTTATAAAACACAGCAGCATGATTTGTTATTGGTAAAGAAATGATTGCTTGGACATCAAAGGTTGCTGCTGAAAAAGTTAGGTCTTGCATTGCCTTCTCCTTGGCTTCTTGCTTCCTACAACAGAAATAGTTCTTCTTCAAAATGTGGCGATCATAAAACATTCTTTCTTCAAGAGTTACTGTTCGACCTTCTTTCATTGTTTTGCAGACAGCACACAAGTCATTCTTGGGAGAGTGAAAGCTGAGATTAAGGCTCTGAAATACCTTGCAATACAATGCATAGGAAACCTTAGGCAGCTCTGGATCATCTTTATACATCTGAAACATCTTCGAAATGGTAAGACTTTCATTTAGGTATTCCTTCTTCGAGTCTTTGCGGCAATAGTGACTCTCGACTCTTGGGAATCGCGAAATATGCGCAATTATTTATGTTCGTTTTTCTTTATCGGTTTTCAGTACTGACTCTTTTCTACCTCCAGAAACTCAGCCCCAGAAACTTAGCCCAGAAACTCAAATCTGTAAGCGTCAACAGATCTTATAGCATTTCGAGTTATTTTGTCATGATGAATACAAGTGTTGACATAACAAATGTTTTGCATACCGTTTTTTGTTCCCCGTTTACATTTAATATATATTTCACGGTACTTGTGTTCCTTTGAGTATGCCGTTTTGACCCTCTTTTTTCTTACTGACATCGACTTGTCTCACGATAAATTATCTTTTTCCTCGCCAGTTCGTTAAATTCCAGTATGTCTCATTTAACTTTTCGGGTTTCATTGCTTATTTCATGGCATTGTTTATTTTGACGTAAACATCCTTGGCCTTTGCATTGTGGTAAGACAGCTCGTCGAGTTTCTTTCTGCTTACCATTGTGTCCTGAGTAAGCCAGTCCTTGGATACGTTTAGCCTTCTAGTCCTTTCCTTTATTTATCTTACGCTTTCGTGGTTGTCTTTTCTCCTCTGGCTGTGGTCCATCTTGACTAACATCTTCAGGTCGAACCATCTTGACTGCGACCCTTTCCTCGACAGCAGGTCTTTCCTTAACGTAAAGTTCTTCATCGAGGGCGTGTCCCTCCTCGAAGGCGTGTCCCTTCCCGATTGAGTGTCCATCCGCTTCTGGTGTCAGATTTATTTTTTCTGTTACCATTCTCTGTCCGCGACTCCCCATCATTGTATCTGCAGAAAATATATATTTAGGTTGAAATAATGAATGATTCTGTCGTAAAATATAAAAAATAACAAATAAGGAATATTGACAAATTAACATATTCATTTATATTAACTATTATAAGTAGTGTTATGCAATTAAATTGGTCGAAATAACATTAATTTTTAGCTGAATGGCTCTCCCAAAATTGCATCGCCCCCCTCACCAATTGCATCGCATCCCACCAACAATCACTCCCCCTAGCCAATTATAGCACCCCATCCAATTGCATCGAATATCCCCGCCACCCTCCTTCCCCAAATTCATCGACCATCCACACAAACTGTTTACAACAATATATATGGGCGAATGGCATAAATTACATGAATTTAGTAGAATAAAACAAATAGAGACTTTTTCCGTTTTTTCTACAAAAATATGTATTTCACTTACATCTTTTTGTTGAATTATGAATTTACTTCTACGATAAGGATTTATCATTATACAAAAAGACTTAAGCAAACTTACGTCTTTTGGTAAACTAACCAATTTAATTTCAGAAACTTACGTCTTTTTAAAATATGCTTTTTATTTTACAAATACATTAATATGCTCATTAATGAAATCAGTGTAGTAAATATATAGTGCTGAATATCACAATTCTTCAAAAATATAAATATATACGTATTTTTATTATATTGCCGACGATATGAAGGACTTGCCAGCCTATTATACAGCAAACAAGCTGGGCTAAACATACCAAAACTGAATATCAGTGCTTCAAGTATTATGTTATCGCATTATTAAATTTCCAGGAATTAAAGAGAAATCTCATAAGTACACATAAAAAATACAATATTCACAATCCTAGTATAACTGGACCAAAATGGTGTCACATATATGTTGTTAATGAACAAGTTGTTATCACATTTGAACGACATAATCATGACATCTATTGAGATGTTTTACGTGGCATGAGGAACACGAAAGCCCCATGAAAGATCTACATATATGAAAATCATTATCGGTAACACACATGTTCGTCTCTTTATCTACCCATAGTAAATCTAAGCTGATTACTTTAATGTCGCAAAAAAAAGGACAAACCCAATAGGGGCCATTGAAACACATGTTGCGAATAATGTTTCTAACCTTTTAAATACGAAAAAACTGCTTCAAGATAATAACGGCATGCTTTACACAGAGCAGACAATCACACTTCTCGCAGCGAAAAACACATATATGGATTTCACAAATTTGGGATTATGTGAACGATTGCAAAATGTTGTGTATGCGGATATCGATGTGCTCGAACAAGGGGAGTGAGACATATACCAGTGGAACAAGGATGATTATTTTTAAAAAGTTGTCCGGAATAGTGAGAAAGAAAAGCAAGGACACAAAAGAGCCTCCCAGTGTTACTACTCATTAATGAGAACGATTCACGATAGGCATTTCTATTCAACGTCAATACATCATTGGCTAAACTATTATAAACATGACATATAGGAAATGTTTTGTAAAATAAGCAATGTACAAAATAGGATTCAAGCGTTTTCGAAGATAATTTTGTCTGCAGCATTTATTTTACAAAGCTAATCCAAATTTAAACAAAGCATTGTAAAGAATACTGGTCCTAATTTTATCCAGGCACTTTTTATCACTACTTTATCACTACATGGTTATCTCAATAAACATACAAACCAGATTCATTGTATGGCTGATGTTAACAGTGTCTCCGTACACTGTCCCTAATAAAGACTTTTCCAGTCTGAAAAATAATTACATGAAGTCCACTCCATAATGTTTATTGAATATCAGGAAATAGTTAAGATTAGCACAATAAACCGGGTTGACATTTACCCAGTGGAAATTGAATTATTGAAATCACGCTTGATATAAGCACAAGAGTTGATGATTGATGATAAACAGTCAAGTTGGAAATGTCAAACACATATGTAATAGATCCTTACCGATTGTTGCAGAGTCTCTTGAACCCACATTTTATCTTATTTAAAAAATAAATTGGTTGAATTATTATGTCGTAACCGAAATAGTTAAGGATGTCTGGTAAACATTTTAATATCATTATCCAACACAACCAAAATTCTCTAAATATTAAAAGTGTCATTTCTATCAGCTTTTTTTAAATGTATGTTATAAAATAAATCATTACATACAACACTCATACAATAACAGTGTTTTCTAGATTCAAAAATATTTAAAAAAATTAATAACTTTATATCTTCGCCATCTCATTTATTGAGATCATCTTTTCAACTGGATACTCAGCAGAGATAGTTTGTTTGTCTTTGGTTATTGTTAACGCACTTTTCTCATTGTCAGCGACAACATCAGTAGAAGCAGTAGGCCATTTTTTTATTTTTGAAAGCGCACTCGAGCTCAAGTTTGAGACATCGCAGCAGCTGGTAGACCTTGACTATGACCCTGTGTTTGTAGGGGTCTCACCGTGCTTGCCCTTGTGAAGGTTGATTGCACGAATGCGCAATTGATCTTGACCGAATCCATACATTTAAGCTACCAAACAAATGTTTAGCCAGTTTTAGCCATGAAGTGTCATGTGAATTATTGTTTGATCGAATAGCAAGCGGCACAACCTATGTTGACCTGTATGCCGTGTTAACCTGTATGTCGACGTGAGTGATTGCTGCATAAATATTATGATTGGCAGTTTTCTTAATTGTGAAGCGACTATTTTCGGCCGCACATTTATTCAATCGATTGAGCATAATATATGACAATGTGAATACTTGTGAATTTCATTCAGCAGTACGGACCGATAGACAATGGTGATAAGTATTATTATTCGCAACCTGAACGAACTTGATAGCGATATCACCTAAATATCCTATGACATCAGCAGCCCAACTTGTTATGACACCTTCTCGTGGTGTCGAGTGTGACTCCCCGTTGGGGAAGAACGGAGTCTACGTTTTACTCGGGTCTTCCGCGTAACGGACCGCCCCTTCCTGGGCACTTGACGGCGTGGGTTTTAGGCCGCCGGGAGTCTTAATACAGACTATGACTCTCGGGGGTTGCTACTCCTGGTAGGAGGGCCTTTGGTTCTGTCACACTTGTGATGGCAGAGCTCCGGGGCGCAGGGTTTTACCGGCAAGTATATACAGGAATGCCCACCAGCCGCTCAGGAACAGGAAATGTCCTGTCTGCCGTGGACATCTTAGAGTCTGCGCTAACCCTCTGATCTGTGGTAGCTGCGCGCGGCCTTGATCATCATCAGTGATGTTCAGGGCTTAATAGGGGGGAGCGTATGTGGTGGGCTCAGAACGGGCACTGGCAATACCAAGCCTGTGGTAGGGGCTCTCAGCCTAGTGGTGCTATTCTACCCACTGGACAACCGGTGACTGAGAGGAGAAGAGTCTTCACTAGAAGAAACTCACTCCGTGTAATTCGGTGGAATGCTGACGGTATACGTACCGCTATGCCTGAGATTGGTCAGCATATCCGGGAAAGAAACGTTGACATTTGTATTGTGCAGGAAACCAAACTGGGATTCAGGGATCAATTCCGAAACTCCCTGGGTATGCGGCTGTGAGACGGGACCGAGGGTAAACGACCTGGGCTGTCTGAATGACGGATCAGCAACACGGGTTAATCCAGGAACGGGCGGATTGAGTACGCCGAATATCTCGGTGGCACACAATTCCTAACTGGGAGAGGTAGAATTGTACTGCTTGGATGGCCTAGGGTTAAATCATTATCCGATACTCAATTAGGTTGACCTAGAGATCAATACCCTGGCTGAGAGGAAACCAAGGCTAAAACAGGGCAAACTAGACATACTATCGCGATGCTTTGGATGCAAAGTGCGCTGAGTTCCAGGACTAGAACCATGGTTCGTCTTTGAAGAAGAGGGTTACCTTTCTCACGGAGGCGATTCAGGGTGTAGCTAGTACCCAAACCGGGATGGTGCGAGCGAAAAGGCCTGGTAAGGAGCAAATAACTAGGGAGGTTCTTGAGGACCTCAAGGAACGCAAGCCGCCTAAGCAGAGACCTAACGAAACGAAGGGTTGAGTGGATTCAGTCGTGATGGAAGTTCGTTGAGTCTTTGAACGGACACTCCAGTTCTTCTCGTGCGTGGGGGGTGATTCACTCTCTGAGTGGAAAGGGTCTCTCCGGGTTAGCCGTCACCGATTATCTAGAGAAGAGAGAAAGAAGAACCGTGAAGTGAAGAAAATCCTGAATAGGGAGGCCTGAGGATGAAAAGTATAGTCCATACTCTTTGGCGGAGTTGAGCTGTGCATCCAATCAAATCAAAGGTGGCTCAGGTTCCGGATGGTATCGCTTCCCGCTTTCTCAAAGAAGCAGGAGCGTGGCTCGGAACATTTTTCTGGACTGCTTCAACCAGTCCTGGCCAGAAGGGGTTTGCC
>JAUZND010005535.1:0-11163 GCA_034780555.1 Coelogynopora nodosa
GACCCCCCTCCGAGGAGTAGGCGCTAGCAGGCCGCCGATAGAGGAACCTGGCCGGAGAGGGCTTCTTCCGCGGAATCTCCCGGTGCGAGGAAGCCTCGGCGGCCACCTGCTGCTCCAGCTCGGTGGGGTGTTGTTGCTGCTGGGCGGCGGCAGCGGCGGCGGCGGGGGTGGGGCTCGGCGGTGGCGGTGGGGTTTTGCAGGGTTGTTGCGGTGGAGAGCTGCTGTAAGCGTCTGCCTCGGGGGTGAGGGTGGCGATGTCCTCGGACTCGATGAGGTCGAGGGGGGCCGGCGCGGCGGACTTCCTCCCCCCTCTCAGCAGCACTATCTGCACGCGGAGTTATAGACAGGTTATATATATATATATTTCAATTTTGTGGTTTGGAGTAGTAATAATATATATAATATTAATATAATAATAAATAAATTGTTATCTTTAAAATTAACCTCTTTAAATAATAAAACTTTTCGTTTAATTTACAATGAGTTTAAGTAAACAAATTAAATATATTGAAATCTATTCAACTATTTTTTTATTAGTCTAAGCATTTGTATAAATAATATAATCACGCAATTAACGTACATGGCATGCATAACATTATAATTGTTATTACGAAGAAACTTGTACGACAACATTTCTTATATTATTTATAAGATACCCATATCTAAAGTAATAAATTGCATTATTTTTTCCCGTTTTTCTAGGAAAATTTTGAGAAAATGTAACATTCTTATTTCATGTATTTTTAAGAAAATTCTATATTACATTTTTATAATGACCCTATTTAATTGTGAAATTCACTAATTTTATAGCTATAAGAACTGTGTAAATTATTGATTATTGACACTCGATGATTGATTAGTTGTGATTAAAAGGCAAAAATTATTCTAAAGCCATCTCGCGACCGTAGTATGTTGATTTTTCAAAAATAAGTTACAATAAATTGAACGATATAAATGCTTTACATAGAATAGATTTTAAAGATTTATTGACTGAAATTCATTATTTGTATTAATGATAATATATTTACTGTTGAATTATAATAAAAGTATTTAATTTGAAAAAATGCTGATATACAAATTTCGTTGAATGAAATTAGTTTTAAAAAAATCAACGCAAATACTACAGCCATAGTATACTGTTATTCTACACTAACTTATTTATAAATATTTCATCAGACAATCAGAATAAACGGGGAAATGATATTCAAATTACAGAGTCCACATGCTTCTTCGAAAGTGGTACCACCGAGGGGGAAGGAAGGGGCACTCTACTGGCGACCACTGCCGCTGATTTAACCATTGGTCGTGAGGCGGGAGATGCACTGGGAGTGTCATTTTTTGACGATGGTCGAGGCCTAACAACGGAAAAGGCAATATTCAATTTTCAATCAAAATTTTATTATTTACAACAAAACATTTTAGAAATTCAATGCATACCTGAGTAGTAATAATATATTAAATTAATTCTGTATAGAAAAGTGTCATGGTAGTGTATGTAAAGCACATCTAAATAAGTGTCTTAAAAAACATACTAAAAAAACAAAATTAGGTGATGACAAACTGAAACATTGCACAACAACAGAGAGAGAATGGTAGGTAACGACAGACATTGCACGGCAACGCAGAGAGAATGGTAGGTAGCGACAGACATAGCATAACAATGGAGAGAGAAAGGTAGGTGACGACAGACATTGCGCAACAACGGAGAGAGAATGGTAGGTAACGACAGACATTGCACGGCAACGCAGAGAGAATGGTAGGTAACGACAGACATTGCATAACAATGGAGAGAGAAAGGTAGGTGACGACAGACATTGCACAACAACGAAGGGAGAATGTTAGATAGCGACAGATATTACACACAGCAACGGAGAGAGAATGGTAGATAGCGACAGATATTACACACAGCAACGGAGAGAGAATGGTAGGTGACGACAGACATTGCACAACAACAGAGGGAGAATGGTAGGTAACGACAGACATTGCATAACAATGGAGAGAGAATGGTAGGTAACGACAGACATTGCGCAACAACGGAGAGAGAATGTTAGGTAGCGACAGACATTGCGCAACAACGGAGAAAGAATGGTAGGTGACGACAGACATTGCGCAACAACGAAAAGAGAATGCTAGGTGACGACACATTGCATTGTATCAAAGAGAACAATAATAGCTGATAAGTTACATAAAATAGTAACAGAAACAGCAATGGTAGATGATGATAGATTGTACATAGTAACATCAAGTAATATTAAATTATATATGTATATAATTGCATCATACTATAAAATAAAAAGGCGTTTTAAATATTTACCAATTTTACTTTAACGCCCGAAAAATATTTCCTTGTGGGAATGTAATTTTTTTTATTTATTATTCAACAGTATTTATTGTAACATTTAAATGTTGTTCTATGTATAAAGATCAATTACATATTGCGGAATGCAAAAATATGCATTTCTTTTTTGATAATTTGACTTGGTCTGTCTCTAGTTATATTTTTACCCAATTGTACTTGGTAGTCTGTCTTATAACTGCAGATCTGGTTCTTAGAATACAAGCTATAATATTATATAATTAAGATTAAGATTATACTAATATTTATGGTATGCTAGTTAACTTTATTTTTAATTGACAATTTTAGTGTTCGGTCATGATTGCCATTTTCCTTTGAATCATCTTAATATATATATTTCAATTGTTACTAATTGACAATTACTTTGCAAATTTTGAGTTCTATCTTACATGTAATTTGGTTTGAGGTGCTGAATCAAATGTTGTCAGTTACTATCAGGTCATTATTTCAGCTTTTCAATTTACTATTGTATTTTAACATGTTTTGATATAATTAATTTTAATTTTTTCTGAAAACTATAACTAAAGCTTTTCCCCACAAACAATAAATAAATTACCCGCGGTTGGTTCCCTCGAGGAAGATCTGGATGTGACGACGAATGTATGCACTACGAAGAATCTTGCTAACGCAGGGACGCTTGTCTGGATTTTGATCGAGCATTGCACGGATTAGATCGAGCAATTCAGGACTATATTGATTCGGCATATCAGGAATCTAAAGAAATGAATTTTAAAAAACGACATAATCAAAATTTTATAATTTAGCAATGGCTTATTACGGTTAAGGGAAAAAATGTATACATTTATGATTAGGCGAGTAGTATTGATGGTGTATTTCAAAATCCAATACGCTTGTGATACCCCACCTTGAGATATTCGTAGTCGAGTATAGCGTTAAATATAATTAGATAGTTGGTTTGTATTAGATCAATAAAGCTCGTTACTTACAGCAGTTAACGTTGTTTCTCGTTTTTTATGCTTATACAAATCGACAGTTGGTGAGACACTAAGGGTTTGATAAAGACAAAGTTTTCAGTCATATAAATACATCTAGTGACAGTGTCAGCAGTCACCTCTTTCTAAATAATTTTTTAATACAGCGATTAATATTAGTCCTCAGCAATCAGTGTAAAACGTGCACAAATAGTGAGAACAGCTGAGGTCAATATTACACGATTCTTACCTTTCCTTTGAGAATCTTGTAGGACAGGGAAGTGAAATCTCTTGCGTTGAAGGCGTGTTTCAGTGTTGCCATTTCATAGACACAACATCCCAAGGCCCAGATGTCCGACTTAGTTTTTAAAACAAGGTAAAATAAGTGGTATTGAATTATTTCATTTACATCTAACACTTAAAATATAATCACTTTGTGAACCTAGTAAACCGTAATGGTTGTCATATTTTTCAGGTTACATTAATTTATAATATTCAAATCAACTAGATTTACAACAAAAAAATTGTTCCACCTTATTAAACAACAATCACAATATATATATATAATAAACATCGTCGATAGACCAAACCGAAAAATATTTTTAAATTTACTAAAAAAAACATTGTATAATAATGAAAAGGAGAATTTTACCGAGAAAAATAACTAATTATTTGCATAAAGCATACCATATATTTACTGGTAATTCAAATAACAATGTCATAGATTCGAAATATAAACAAACACACGAATTTTGGCTAAAATATCGTAAATAAAAGTAACCTGAACTTAATATCAATGAAAACAAACCGACTACCTTATGGTTATAGGGCTTGCTGGAGAACAGTTCTGGACTCATGTAGTATGGTGTTCCGATTAGAGTAGTTGCCATATCACGTGAGTTTTCAAGAATTCTGAACGGAGATACAAAAATGTATACTTTTCAAAAATCAAACGCCATTACGAAAGAAACACTAACAAACACTTAGATAAGATAGATTTCATTATTAATAAAGCAATGCCTTGGAATAGTGACATCTACATTAGTTAATACGCAGGATGAAATAATAAAAAAATTAATAAAAAGCAATAATACAATATTTTAATGTACACAATGAAACTCAATATAAAACATCAACAGTACTTCTTCACATTCCGTTTTTAATTATTAAAGTCAGTTTGTAGAATTTATTAATAGAATATAATTATGTATAATAAATATATCTTATTAAAAAAAGTTTAAATTAAAAGTATAGCACATTTACATTTTATATATATGATAACAAATAAAACAAAATCCTAATTATGTGTACAGACCAAGTATATTTATAAAAACGTAAAACAAAATCATAAGAATTAAAATCTAACAATGCAATTATATTTTCATAAAGACATTATTATTAAATGATTCTACTATTTATAGCATAATGAAATAACCATGAAAAGCTACCTCACTTACCTAGCAATACCCAAGTCGCCAACTTTGACTATCTTCGCTTTTGTGAGAAATATATTCTGAGTTTTCAGATCTCGGTGGAGAATATTTTTATTGTGCATATACTGTATAAAATAATAAACATTCAACAAATTGTGAAAGCATATAACATAGTCGCTAAATTTGTATAAGATTGTTAAATAATAGAAAGGTTTTCGAAATTATACTTTTTACCAATGGTACTTATAAAAACGACCTTATTTCCTACAAATTTCTAGAAACAAACGCTGCAATAAGGTGTAATAAACCATATAAATTTAAATAACAGTATTATAAAATTGGGAAAATAACATTATTCGTTTTAATTATTTCATCTATCAGATCATATAAGCAACGCACAAGTTATTAGTTAAACAGATGTTCTAATTTAACCCTAAAAATACCATTTATATAATAAAAACGGCTGAAATGTTGTGTGACTTTGTAAAACAACAAATAATGTAAATTTAGTTTGATTATAAAGATATTGTAAAAAACTAATTTAATAATGTATCAGTGTGACTTTATCGTCTTTTTTATTTGGATAACGTCATTCATACACAGTTCCCTGTAATTGCTTTTTATTTATTAAACTTGAAAGATATACAGTCATACAAGTTTTGGAACTAGATTTCAACATATATTTACATATATGGAGTAAAACAGTCATCATGTAAAGTGTAAATCATCTCAATTCACCCACCTGCAAGGCCATTGTAATCTGAACAAACCACTCAACGACCTGACGTTCATCAAGTGCCACGCCCAGCTGCTCCTTGAGCCGCTTGTAAAGGTCACCGCCCTCGCAGAAGCCCATCGCGATGTAGAGGTTCGACTCGTGCTCAAAGGAGTCCCGATAATTGACGATATTCGGGTGTTTCAGTTGAAAGAGCAGCTTGGACTCCTGCTCGGCCGCCTTTCGTTCTTTTGGTGACGCCTTGGAGAGATCTATTTTCTTCAGTACATACTGTGATGACAGAGAAAAAGACTTTGATAAAATATACACATACACAAAAAAAGAATTCAATCAGCACGAATATTCTTAAAACATTATTTGTTACTCAAATATTGATATCAAATGTATCTGCATGAATGTTTTAATGCAGCTACACAATGTTACTAAGCTATAGAACTAACAAAAATTCAAATATAAGGACAAACCTTTTTCCTTTCTACTTTATGAAGCGCCAAAAATACTTCTCCATATGAACCACAACCAATTGATCTGATAAATTTATAACCATCGTAGCCAGATGATAAATCCCACATAGTTATATAACTGTTTCACCTTACCTACCAATAGAAGAGAAAAATTAGTCAACTACACAGTTCATGTGTAATAATTCAATATATAAATGAAAACATAATATAAGTCATTTTGTTAACTATAATTTGTCTTACAATTTAAAAACGTGTATAAACAGATAGCATAATGACAGTTACATCAAGTAAATAAATTTATGATATATCAATTTGCTTAAACAACTAACATGAATCATTTGTTATAAACTAATAGTAATGTGTAGTGTATATATTATTTAGCCTCTTTTTAAAGTGTTAATATTTTATTATTTAGCACCAGCATAGCATATGTAAAATATAATGCCTGCTCTTGTAACAGGCATGGTACATTGATTTAATGTTTTTGTTTATATTATTGAATGTTTTGCTTGTATAAAATCTTAATAAATTTATACTAGATATTTATCTAATTACCATTATTCTTTATGTAATAATTAAACATAACATTGACTTTATGATCTTGGGGTCAGTATCATACAACCATTGCAAACAAAAATAGTGAATGCAAATTTCATTGTTTTATAAAGTTAGCATTGCATAAGAAAATTTCGAATATTTTGTATTTTCAATTGCAAATTATTCCATAAATAGTACACATCATAATAGCATCTGGTTACATAAGCTTTTTGTAGACACAGTTAACAAACTGTTATTACTAACACTGGCATAACTATAGCATCATCCTGTGTGGCTGCAAAAGCAAGGCACTGAAGAAGAAGACAAAAATGAAAGTCAGGGTCAAGGAAGAACAGGGGTGTGAATGGTTTTTTAATTAGAATAGCAGGAGCAGATTTAGAGAGGGCCTAAGGAATAAAAAAGGCCTAAAGGAAAGTGAACATTATATTCTTATTTCATGGGGTCAGGTACCTTAACTTCATTAAAAATAAGAAATATGTAAAGTACAAATGTATTTTTAATGAAATAGTTACTTAAGTATTTATTAATATAATATTATATAAGGTTGCATACAACCCTAACTCTAACACATCAACATGGACTGACGTAGAAGAGGGCCCACTAATTGGCATAGGTGAAGACTCATGGACTGATGTATAGGGCCTAGCAACAAGAACTGCAAAAGAAACAATTGGATGAACAAAGTTATTGTTAGTAATAAGGAATATAAACTAATTAAACAATACTATTTTAAAACACACATTTTGCTTCCTGTGTTGCACTACCTGAAAATTAGAAATCAGATGGAATTAATTTAATAAGAGGCATAGTATTTACAGTTTAAACATACAAAATTTCTGGTTAGCCCAGTCCTGAACTTAGAGAAGTACTAGTTGGTGAAAGATTTTCAATTTTTTTTATAAAATTGAATTATTCACTGTATTTAGATTGTAACCATATTTAAATAAAAACAATTTAAAGCAATGTTTTAATACATATATTGTTTACATGCATTTAAACAACATGCAATAATAAAACGTTATCTATATCAGATACAGATGATAAAAAAATAAGTTATAAACATTGTCACTGGTTAACTGGTTGCTGATAAGAATAAGTCCAAAACTGGTAAGCCTATTTCGGGACCTAGTAAAGTTACACAACAAATGGTCCCTAACTAGGCAATCCAATTGAAGACTTATCCAAGTTGTGCAATTATTGGTTATTAACTGATCAATCAAGTTGGGTATGTAAATATGTCAAGACAATTTCTTGGTTCCTAACTGGATAGCATTGTTTGGAATGACCAAAAATTATACATTTTTAATAGATCCTCAACTAGACTGATGAGTTGGGAATCTAAAGTTGATTAATCTAAACTAATTATAATAGTAATAAATTCAATTTATAACTAAATATTTGTTATGACCTCCTATAAATAATATTTAAGAAATAGTAAATATCAGTGCCCACACCATAATTTTTTATTTGGGGTCAACACTCCATGCTTTGAATGGCCTTATTTATCAATTCAGAATTTTTATATGATATATTCATTTTTGGCTTTTTTATAATGTGATTCTGATTTGTCTAGATGGATTGAAAATATTTGGCTACAAAATATTGTTCTATGAAATAGGTTCTTGATGAGTCCAGATAGATCAAGAAAGTTTGACCAAAAATTATCATTTTATAAAATATAATGTATAAAGATTATATATATATAGATTTTAAAATTATTTCAATAGACATATAGTAAAAATATTTCAAATACAAAATAATATTTGTATTATACTTTACTGTTATATATCATTATTATCATGATTCTTGATCCATCCAGACAGATTATGATTGTTTGATGAAAAAATTATATCACATCAAATGTTATTTTTCATGTATATTTAAATATACTTGATATAATTTACAGTTATTAAATTGTTTAATATATATGTATCAAAATAATTTTTAAAAATAATATATTTTTTGCTTTTTATATTGTGATTCCTAATCTGTCCATATGGATTGAATTTGAAGGAAAAATAAAGTGTATTTAATTACAATTATGTGAGTGAATTAAAAATACACTTTTAATTTCAATTCACTCATACTACAAATTTAAAAATATCTAAATGTACTTATTGCTATATTATTATAATTATCTATATAATTCTGACAGACTGTCCACACCACTTAACTAAAAAAAATCACAAACACAAGTCAAAATTCACATACATATTTTGGTAAATAAATTGTCAATATAAGGAGTGTATAAACAATAAATACTAAAGTATATTGAAAATCAGGGCAACAGCAACATATACATTATAATATGTGACATTTTTATATAATATTAGTCAGATAAAATGTATGTAAAAGTAGTAATAATGTTTGTAAACAATGGGACTGTTTAGTCCATAAATCAGGACCGTTGTTAGTATTGTATGTCACCATTCTTAATTAACTTTTTCCTTTTTTAGCATTATCAAGAGCTTTATTGAGGATTTTATAGGTTTTTAATGAAAGATACAAAGTTATATTCAAGCACTGCAGGCAAAAAAATTTCATATTAAGATTAAAATTAGTAGTATTTATTAAAAAATAAATTTTAAAAATAATTTACTAAAAAATTCATGTACAGCAGTTAAAATTCACACATCTCTATTGAAATTCATATACAATTCACTTACATTTTGTCTTTTTATCAAAATTTGTGTATATTCACATACAAATGTAAATTTTGTGTACATGTGGAGACCCCTGTTATGATGAATCAAGAACTGTCAAAAATTATAGCTACATAAAATATAATGTTTAAAGATCATGATAGAGCTATTTAATTGTTTTTGTGCATTAGTTACATTGATTATGTTTAGTACAATTAAATATACATATCATATACATATCTTAATAAATATAGGCATTATCAAGAGCTTTTTTGAGGATTTTATAGGTTTTTAATGAAAGATACAAAATTATATTCAAGCACTATAAGCAAAAAAATTTCATATTAAGATTGAAATTAGTAGTATTTATTAAAAAATAAATTTAAAAAATAATTTACTAAAAAATTCATGTATGGTACAGCAGTTAAAATTCACACATCTATATTGAAATTCATATACAATTCATACATTATGTCTTTTTATCAAAATTCATGTATATTCACATACATATGTTAATTTTGTGTACATGTGTCAAAAATTATAGTTATATAAAATATAATGTTTAAAGATCATGATAGAGCTATTTAATTGTTTTTATGCATTAGTTACATTGATTATGTTTAGTACAATTAAATGTTTTGCAAACATTTTTATCCTTAATTATAGTATACAGTAAGATTACTCTTCGTCGATCCAGTATTACTTTTATTCTTACTCAATCTACATGGTTCACAAATCATCTAAATTCATGCTCTATTGGCATTGCTAACATTTTACATATATAAATATACAATAATAGCTAATAATTTATAATATAAATATTAATAAAAAGATGCCATATTAATAAAACTTTTGATTTATCATGAAATACTACAGTTTTTAAAAAAAGCATTTACTCATAATTTTCTTAATAAAATCTAAAAACTTATAAAGAATTCTTAGCACTTTTTTGCTATTCCAGACCAACCAAATTAAATATATTGTAACTGTATTATAACTTCAAAATAATATTTAATAATAATAATATTTATATATAATTTGATATTGTAGAATTGTACAAGAAATGAGAGATAACAGGAATGAAATAAAAGAATAAAAGAGTTAAAAAGAAATATTAAATAATACCAGCATGAAAAAATTACTTACCAATAAAAAAAGATCAGCATCAAACAGAAACTAACTTAAACAATAGCTATATAGCTAAATATACCCAAAAGTGTACAAGATAAATAAATACATAATCCTATATAACATACAACTGAAAACATTTATAATTTTTATTCTGTATATATTTTTGTATATTTATTAATAGTTTTTGTTTAAGTTAGTTTCAGTTTGAATCTTTGATACCAGTATATTTTTTTTCAGGTAGATTAAAATTTAATGACTCTGGAATACTGAATAAGTGCCAAATTCTTAATATTGTTAAGATAAGTTCTATTTTTAATACTTATAGTTATATATGTATAAATATGCAGTAGTTATTGACATGGTTCCAGTAGTAGAACTGGAATCTTAAAAAATCTGGATAGGATTATGGCTTTCATTTATATCACTCTCTTTATTATAAAATCATACTATTTCTAATGCAACTGTTCAAGTATATATCATGCTTCTAAATCTAGTTCTGAATTCTGGTAACTGCTTTAGTTTAATTAAATGTTAACAGCATAATTATTGTCTTACTTTATAGTCTACAAAAAATACACAACCGAGAAAAAACTTTTCACAGCCCTAATTTAATAAAATAAATACATACCAATAATTGTTAATAATAAAAATAATTAACAATAAATAAATAATAACAATAAGCTCTCTAAATCGAAAATGAAAAGACGCTTAACGCTATTTTTAAATTATAGTATATTTAAACAAATTATAAATAACATCTGAGTTCAATCGTAAGAAATAATTTATGACAATATAATATTTAAAAGTATAACTTTTTTAATGTGTTTCTTATTTTTATGGCGGCCGACGTGGTCCATTACGAAATAGGTGGATATGTCTGGACGTATCCAATTGCAAGGTGGATAGGTTGG
>JAUZND010005536.1:0-11162 GCA_034780555.1 Coelogynopora nodosa
CTCTACCCCCCTACACCCCTACCCTTCTACCCCTTACCAGTTTTGTTGCGATATAGGACATCACCAGGTTTCAGCTTTTCTTTTGCATTTGAACATAGCAGTAGCAAAAGCAGAGCTCTATTATTATGGTAACTTAGTTTACCCTGACAGTTTCCGCAAAAGTTATAGTCACATTGTAAGGGATTTGCGCAAGATATTTTTGACACTTTGTCTTAGATTTTTCCGTTAAAGACAACACGATATACTCACAGAAGTGTACATCATTTTTACGTGCATTTACAATAATAATTTTCAGTCTTATGCAAACCAAAAAACTGAGGCGGCCATATGTTGTCGGTTCCGGCGACCACGATAGGGTTAAAGTTGTTAATCGATAATTTTCCAGGCACTATCGAGGTATTGGATTTCATCGACAAATTTGCCATCGAGGAACAATCAATTTGCTGCAATTTTGTCTCTTACATATCGTGCTCATCACATCTCTACGTTGTCAAACCTCAGAATACTATGAATTAGCTTGAATCGGTTGAGATTCATTGTCAAAAATGTAAATTCTATTCAAAGGAGACTCGATTTATATAGGAGAATCGGAAACTTTTGTCTGTCGCGAAACGCAATATGTTATTTTGATATAGTTTCTTTAATTGTTAGTTTTTTATTTATTATCTATAGTATGATTAAATGTTAATACTATAGTAGTAAAGTCATTAAATTTCAAAAGCAAACCACTAACAATTTCTGTAGACAAATATTGAAAAATGTGAACGGACACTTTTGTCTTCTTGAACACATGCAGGTCAAGTATTTAAAACATTTGCATTATTATTTCTGCATTTACTTTACAGTACTTCTAGTAATTCACTTTCCAAAAATGTAATAAAATTTAATAAATATATAATAATGCATTCACTTGTCTTAAAAATTATTTTCTAGGTGGTTGATCGATAGAAATCCAGCATGCGCCTCTGAGATAGATGTTTTTCGTAATATCATGACATATTTATCACAGCCAATTTTCTCGTCAACATCAAAGGACTCTCTCGATATTCTTCACGTTGCCGGGATCTTTATTATAATTATCGTTGGTTGTGTCATCTGCTTTATATTGGCATTGCTAGAGCTGATAATTGTCACAATAATAAATGTAATTATTAAAAGTTTCATTTTTTATAGAATTTTAATTATATGTATATATATTTAGCAGAAAGGGATGAGAAAGTTAAGAGAAAGTAAAATGTAGAAAGTAGAAAGTAGACAGTGAAGAATGCGACAGGTATATATTATTTACGGATAATAACATTTAATACTATTTGAATTATTCTCTTGAATTTTTTATCCAATTTAAATTGTTATAGCCTAATTAAATATATTTTAATTCAGTATATTTTTATGACTAAAAATATTACTATTTCTGATTGTACTGATATTTATCTGCCAAAAATGTGATGCAAAAAAATAAGCACAAGAAGAACTAAACTTCAACATATGATTCAATAAGTATGGTTCGATAAAGACGCTTTTTGACTTTCGACGTACATTCCTTAGTGTATACTAGTTATACATGTATATAAGATAAATGTATATTAAAATTATACTCTAATTAATTCTAACCAAAACTATTTCTTTTCTATGTAATTCGAATAAAGTATTATAACATATGCCATAAATGAGCATCTACAATATAATATGAATAAGTTTTATTATTAAAATTATTTGTATAAATGAAACTTATACCAGAATGTATTACACTTTTTATAATTGATATACACTGTAGTGAAGGGGTGACTACTTCATGACTAAGGTCTCTGTAGACCACAAGCTCCAGTAAAATATTTGTTCGAATATTTTCTTGTCTTTTGTATCAATAATATAAATTTAATAATATTCTTTTCTCATTCAATCTTAGTGAAACATATGTAACAAATTAAGATAGATTATCATTCAGCTATGCACGGAGTTGATGTTTAAAATAGACAAAATAATCATAATATGTAATTTTGTCAGATCTTTTCAATGAATATTTTATAAGCATGTATTTACTTTTTTATAATATTTTTCATTGTTTTGTATAAAGTGGACAAGTTCCTAAATATATGAAATATAAATAAATAAACATAATATTCAATGTACATAACTTAATTCTACAATAATAAAATCTAAACTTAAATCACTGAAGAGAGATTTGTCAGTGTACCAGTGGACAAAGTTTCTAATAATTTTGTTTTTATTTGTAAACAGTTTTATATTAATATTCTCAAAAAGAAACTTGGTCTGTCCAATCAAAAAATACCAATAAGTAATTACGTTTATCAAATATCTCATAAGACTGCTAATGAGATTATAAAATATCACATTTTTTTCTCTAAAGACTCATTTTACCTTCATACAAAATATTATGTGGGCATTCGATATCTTTATTGGACTGCTAAATTACATAAAAATCCTTATAAATCTAGATTTATTAGTGGCACATCTAATTTAGGAACTATTACTAATCTTGTTTCTCGTGTTTGTTTAGGACTTCAATGTATAAAAACTAATTTTTAAAAAGATTTACAATTTATTTATTTACGCAGTGACTTCAACCACTATTGGAGTATTGACAATTCTTTAGAATTTGATAATAAAAGTAAAGGCATTGCTGTTGTAAATATTACAACTTTTGATTTTAGCACTTTATGTACCAACCTGCCTCTTAAATATATTAACAATTATTTAACTAAACTTATTATTAAAATGTTCAATCATACCCAAAAGTTATACATTGCTGGCAATCAATTTAATAAAAAGTCTTTCTGGACTTCCAGTAAAAAATATTCCAACTATTTATATTTTTCTAAATTTGATTTATGTCTTGCCATTGAGTCTATTCTTTTTAATTCTTATATTTCAGTTTAGTACTTTTATTTATAAAAAGATTAAATGTATCCCAATGGACGGAAATGCAAGTCTATACTTATTGCAGACCTTCGTCTTTCTTAGAAATAGTTCGATTTTATTAATAAACTTAAAACTCCTAATCCTAAGTGAGTCCTTAAACTTTCAAATAATAGTTGTTGTATTGATGACACAGAAACTTCTAATGTTAAGGATTTTCTTAAAATTACCAATGACATCTACCCACCAGAACGGGTTTTAGAAAAAGTTTATCAGATAATATACATGACACTTTTTTTGATATAGATGTTAATGTTTTCAATAACATTTTTAATACAAAAATCTTCCACAAAGTTTGATGATTTTAACTTTGATGTTATTTCCTTTCCTTTTTCCTTTTATAGTCATATTGTTAGATTTGGTAATATCTGTAAGCATTTTGATGATTTAGTTTTTAAATTTTTGTCATCTCTGATAAACTGTTTTCTCGTTGTTTTAATAAAATATTCTCTTTAAAAAATGTAAGTCTTTGATCTTATCTTACTCAAATTTAGTTAAACAATATTCACTTGATGGTGATAATAGCTTTTTTAAAGATTGCCATAATTATAAGCCAATAAAAAATTGAAACTTCTGCCTGTCCTGAGCTTGCCAGACCTAACAATTCTGCTACTTTCATTGGTAATTGTTAATTTTGTTACTTAACATCAATTCTTCAAGCTTCATAATATATATCTTCACTCAAATAGTTACTTTTATGTTCATTAATAGTGATATCCATTTTTTATTCTTTTCTTTATTAACTTATAACAGATTCAACAGCAACTTACAACTTAAAAATTGTTTATCTTACTTAAAACCGTTCTTTGACAATTCTAACCAGCAGGATGCTCATGCAGATTTTTTTCATCTATGTAATTTAATCGATAATACTATCATATCAACTAATGATGCTCCTACATTTATTTTTGCTGGACTTAACAAACTGTCACATAAATATCAAACTTGTTTTAATACCAATTTCATTTATAAAAAATGTTATTATTTAAATATTTCAGAAAAAGATAAAAATTCTTTTAAACCGATTATTTCTTACATCACTAAATATTGTCAATATTGTTTTATAGATAAACAACATACACGGACTATAACCGTTCACCACCATCCTGTTATTGTATAACCTTTCCTTAATCGATTTGTTACCACTCGATCTGGTAGAGTTAGTAAATTTTTTCATGAAATTTTGTCATGAAATACTCATGACAAATGTGTACTGTTGTCATGTAAGGAAATCTAGCAGTAATGACCACTACATTGTATGGATATGTTTATATATAAATCCAATTAAAACGTTTTCAATTCCACTACAGATTACATGGTTTTTTAAAACTTAATTAATTAGGTGATAAACTATGGGAATAGTGATGGTTGTGTCCACATAAACCGGTAAATGACCGCTAAGGTTTAAAGTCCCGCACCATTGTTTAGTCATATTATCTTCCCTTTTTTATTATAAATATCAGTTGATAAACATGTTTTCTATATGATCAGGCCTATCCCCAATTTGTCTTCTTCCTTTTGGTTTGACTTTCCATTTTATCACTCCAGGCCTGCTTTACTTAGAGTTATGGATTCTATGTTTGGATTGTAACATTTTTTATAAATAATATTTGTGGTTTGATGATAACTCATTCCTTTTGTTTGACCTTTCTGGATTTTATTAACGAATGTTGCTTTTTCCTTTAAACCATCCTAATATTATAAAATGTTGTTTTTATTTAACAATCACTTTCATAATTTCTGATTCTTCTTATTCATTTCTATTCTTTATTTGTTTTGTGGAGATATTGAGGATTTGAATTGTATGTATCCATTTATTATTATAATAAATTGGTGTTTTAACGCAAAGATCGCGAAATTCATATTTGATTATTTTATTTGTTTTTTTATTTACTATTATTTTGCATTATTTATCTTTTTTAGAAGTGCAAGAAACATGCGCTTGAAAAGGCAAAGCGACGGAGAAGACCCCGAAAAAAAGAAATAGAACTATAAAAGTTTTATCCATGACCCATTATTAAATAATTGCGATAATATTGTTCGGCATACTCTTATGAGATAATTGCTCAAAATATTACTCTACAATGTTTTTACTAGATTAACATGGATTGATTGATATTTACGTATCTTTGAAACGATTCATATTCTATTGTATAATTTTACTATATTTTTAATAAAGTATCAATCATGCATAGATTACACTTACACCGTCTGCCACAACTACGGAATTTTGTGCATTGCATGTCTTTTTTAAAATATTTTAACACTAACATTTTTACATGAGGTTATATAGTATTTATAATAGTATATACAATATATATTTTTCTTAACTATACCACAAATAATAAATACACAGTCTTCATTTAGATTCATGTTTAAAGATTTATTGTATTTTGTATTATTGTTAATATATATAGAGTGTGTCATGTCAAATACAAATTTAATAACGTTAAAATACATTTTACATGTATTATATTTGTTTCACGTATGTTTTTTAGATTTTTCATACAGACTTTATTTTAATTATTTATAATCATTTTCAAAGATACAATTTATTTTTAGATGACAGCAATTACAGAAAATTATGAAAAAGAGCGTATAAAATACAATCCAAACAACGGTAAATTCCAAAAAAAAATTACATTATTTTTTTAATCAGTTATAAACAATAATTATAAATAACAACAATCCTAAAATTTCAACCAATATTTTTAGATAATCTATGTTTAGTGCAAACTATTATCTGATTAAGTCCAGCGAGAAAGTCGTATCATTACTAAAACTGCAAGTTGAATAGAGCCCATTTCAACATTACGCTACGAGAATCACATCAATTTGTTATAATACTATAGTTGTTTTCAATAAATACTCTGTTATATTGTCAAAATTATATATATATAGATATATATATGTAAAATAAAAACAATTTTAATTAATAAGCAGATGTTATCTTCGACATAGTTGTGTCATTTATTATTTTTATATTTATTAATTTGTAGCATTTTTTAAAAGGACATAAGGGGTGCCTCCAAGAAAAATCAGAAGGGGTTAAT
Organism: Coelogynopora nodosa; assembly: GCA_034780555.1. Lineage (NCBI taxonomy): Eukaryota > Metazoa > Platyhelminthes > Proseriata > Coelogynoporidae > Coelogynopora > Coelogynopora nodosa. Next base: position 5,991 of record JAUZND010005536.1, read on the forward strand.
TTTCATTTGTGAATTTAGTTTTTTTTTAAATGCAAAACAGTGATAAAAATTAAGCCCATATTTGTTGTAAACATTTATTGACAATCCCAATTTATGTGATACGTACAATATCAAAAATGATATAGGGAAACCACCCCATCACAATAACAGTAATTGATTTTCTATGTACTTCTGCATTTTGTTATAAACATTCCATTCCTTGAAAAAGTTTTCTAAAAATTATTGAAGACGACGATGAGCGTTTGCTCTGCTAGGTGAAAAAGAAAATATGAGTAGTTGAACACATCTTACGAAGTCCAAAATAAGATACTCATATTTATAGCACACGACTTCTTTTTAGAAATAGTTTTGCCAATGGCTGATAAAACAACGGAAATTTCAAATCGTGCTGAACATGTTTTCTGTTTAAGATGGCTTACAGGTGTAAATGGCTTTAAAGGTGTCCTTCTAAAGCTATATCTTGCACTGAAACGATGCAGAGACAACTGTTTTGACTGCGCTAAGAGTATGACAGAAATTTTAAGTTCGTGGAATAGACTGAAGAATTGGCTAAGGATAGCATATTAAAAAGATTTTTATACTTTTCAGGTAAAAACATTATTTAATCTCCTACATACCCACATAAATATTTTTGCCTGGAGCTTAGTGATAAATATTATAACGATGCTAATTATATTATCAAAAGTAGGCTATAGACAGATTTTTTATTTTACTTTCCCTAATATAAAGTATTATATATCTACATATAAGGGCGGATCTAGAGGTGGGTTCGCTGCTTCGAACCACCCACCCCCTTTTCAAAAATAGATTTTTAACCGTTGTAAAGGATTGTAAAATGAACAATCAAAAGTGCCCTCTTTTTAAAAAATTGAACCAACCCCTAAAATTCATAGATCCAACCCTGCAGATAAAGATTAGAGATATCAATATTGATATAGATAATAAATATATATTATGCATTATAATTAGCAAATTTTTGCATTGAACTATCTGATCAGCGAATAAATTAAATATCTAGAATCACCTTAAGATAATTAACTATGTGTTAGAATACATAATTGTACGTAATGTATGTTGATCGGTCAATTTGAAACCTCTCTCAGGGTTTTAAAAGCACCGGTGCTGCTATAGAATAAATGAAGGGTGGGGGGTTATCCCAGACAGTGCACTGTTAATATTCTCAGTTTAATTTCTATAAATACATTTAGGTCGCTACTCTTTGCCACTAATTTAGTTTATAATATAATACAACTGATTAAATCTTGTTGCATTTTGTTCATTCTTATATTATCGTGACATTAATATATCGAAATTCTCTCACTGCTGTTATAAGTAAACATTATTTATTTAAGCACATATTTTCACTAGGCTCGTGTTTCTGTACGTATGGTTGACTAGTATATAGTGACGATAGCATCTTTTCTATTTTATAGCAAAACAATGGAAAATCTGATGTATACATACACTCCATAGTTCTGATAGATCCACGTTGTACTGTCGTTAAACAAAATCCATCTATAAGCTAGCTTGCAAGAAGTTCGTTCGAAACGCCAGTAAAGTTCAGTTGTATCATTCCACTTGAATATGTTACCCTTTCTTTGAATGTGCGCGACGTATCATAGTTTTATAAAGTAATCAAAACAGTTCGTACCACTATAAAGTAAATCGAACTTTAACACTGCTTTAGTTCTAAATGGTCAATTACATTGCCTCATAATCATGGCTTGGACACAAAATATAAGACTCTTGCTGTTGTGTGTAGCTGTTTCATGCGTCTACAAGGTTTATTGTGATACATATAATATTTGTAAGTATTCATTTTTTATTTCAAATTAAAAAAATATTATTTTATTAACATTATTAGTGGGCATTAATAATAAATATCATCCAGAAAAACGTCCACTAGCGTATTTTATATACCTAATAACAAAATATCTAACCGTATCACAATAATTTGTGAGAGGATTGATTATATAATCTCTGTAGGCTACAGGGGGGATAAAGGAAAGCTAAGTATCTTCCTAAGGTTGTCACCTAATTGCGGAGGAAAATGTGGAAAAATAATCCGGACAAGTAAACCGGAGGAATAATTAACTAGTTTTTAAAGTCGGCATTAAAACAAGTAACAAAGAAAAACAAACAATTTCAATTTAAAGAATATAATAATTACTTAAAATTAGTTATAATTCTTTTATTTGTATATTTATATTTTTACCATTTTTATCGACATTATAAAATCCCTTACATTTGTTTTTATCAATTAATTTGATCATTTTAAAATCTATTTTTTATTTTAGATAATTTTGCATTGACGACCTTGAAAAATAGATTAAATTTCCGGATTTTTTCGGATTTGTCCTACGGTTTTTCTCTGGTCTTCCCTCCGGATTTAAGTTACATCCCCTTCCTAGCACATATTTTTTAGACATTCGAAAACAATAACAATTTTCATATAATTTCTTCAGTTTAACAAATTGTCATATCATGATGTAATCAAACGTAATCAATTGTCATATCGTGATGTAATCAAACGTAATCAATTGTCATATCGTGATGTAATCAAACGTAATCAATTGTCATATCATGATGTAATCAAACGTAATCAATTGTCATATCATGATGTAATCGAACGTAATCATTTGTCATATCATGATGTAATCAAACGTAATCAATGGTCATATCATGATGTAATCAAACGTAATCAATTGTCATATCATGATGTAATCGAACGTAGTCAATTGTCATATCATGATGTAATCAAACGTAATCAATTGTCATATCATGATGTAATCGAACGTAATCAATTGTCATATCATGATGTAATCAAACGTAATCAATTATTGTATAATGATATAATCGAACGTAATAAATTGTTTTATAATGATATAATCGAAAGTTATCAATTAAAAAAGGTTAGCCTAAAGTTTGAATAGACGCTTGAAAATGAATATCGATGTGTTCACTATCTTATTTTATAAACAACAAAAATGTTTTGGAAATTCATCCATGAACGTCACCACTGTAAAAAAAAATTTATGTATTAATGACATAAATTAAACGAATGATTAAACGAACATTTTTTTAGTTATTAAATTTATACAAACTTAAAGATTTTCAGATGTTTACTTTTCGTGTCAATTCATAAATCTTGGTTTAAATGTTTTAATCTTAGTTCATTTAAATTTGTCATTGTAAAATTATAAATGTAAAAAATATGTTTATAATGTTTAAAATGTGATATAATTTAAACGTACACAGGTAATTAATGCTAGTTGTCATGAGAACGCAATATTAAAAATGTAAAATATGTTTATTAATTATTAAACATCTTCAATTTACCTATCCTATTTTCTTAACCAGTTTTATGAGCTACAGTAAAAGATACATGTTATAAAAATTACGATATAAATAAATAATCTTTACTGTTTTGTATGACTAGCGTAACGTGTATTTACGCAATAACAAATATATTTGTTACTTTTCAGTAGAGTGATTTTTTGTTGTATTATCAAAAAAAGTGGATACAATTAATATATATATATAAATGATTTTTTTTCTTATCGTACCATATTATATCAATTATTATCACATATCATTTTCATAAAATTATCATTTAACAATTTTTAATGTTCAAAATATTAAATTAAATCAAATTAAAATTATATAAAATTGGATATGTTATAAAATACAGCGACCTAAAAGAAAAAAGTTTAAAATAAAAACTCAACAACATATCAAATTACATTTAATAATTATAGTTTTAAATCAATTTTTATCAGTGCTTTCCATATAATATTAACAAAAAATTCCGAATTAACTAATGTAAAAAAATTGATGTAATTCACACGAATTCTATATTTTCTTGAATCAAACATATATAATAATTTTCTTTTATAATTTTTGTTTAATTGAATATTTATACGACTGTATCAGAATGCATTAAAAAAAATTAAATTAAACTTTCGGATAAATTAGCTCTTTATTGTCACTAAAATAATTTGTAAATTACAGTTAAAACATCATAATGTGCATCATACCGCACTCTAAAATAATGTATTATTAGCAAATATTTTATTGTATCTAATACTCATTTCGAAATATATGTTACTTTTGTAAGGAAATGTTATAATCAAGTAAATTAATAAATTATGGGTTTCTTTTTTAATTGTATAAATCTATCAAGCCTCAGATCTCTAATGATTCTATAGGGGAAACTTACAACGAATCTCACATAAAATATATGTCAAAGAACAAACCATAAGATGCTATAATACTGGCGCTGGCAACCAACAAACAATCTTTTAAAATATGTATCTAATAATATCATTTCTTTGTAAAGATTTCTTCTTTAATTATAATTATTTTTTATGTACTTCAATGTCTGAAATATGAAAATACATTATGCAAATTAAGTATTTATTCCACATTTATATATTACTTTTTGATTAACAAGATTATAACAGATTATAACAAGATTAATAAAAACTTTTTGACCTTTCAAGATTTTTTATTTAAGCAATTTTTTCCCAAATTAAGAAAACTAATTATTACTTACTCGTACAATTATTTTCTATCACATACAACTTCACAACACAATATGTACATGCAATGGCTTCATAATTTGATAAGAATATATTAAATTATTTTACAAATTCACATAATTTTCACTAAATATAACATATTTTGCAACGTTTGTCACCCCATGTACTTCTAAAAAAATGAGTAGTTTTTAGTTTTTAAATAGTTTTTCAATTATGTATATTATGTTCCGTAGTATACTATAAACAAATTATTAAAAACCAATCAATTAAAAACCAACAAATCTCAACAAATATATTAAAAAAACATATTTAACATGTTCTTCACACTACAGCATTCAACTGTATACTTTATACATTTATATTGAATATGTGATGGATAAAGGATGGTTATTCGGGAAAATTATGAGGCCATATATGGTGTCATATAGATTTTTAAAAATAATTGAGTAGCTGTATAAATATTACAGACAACTAGATATTATCCATTTTCGCCATTGATTTTGTATTCAATCTCAATATAAGGAAAAAGTAGTATACCTACGGAGATTGATCAATTTTATTGTTTTATTCAAACTGCGTAGTTATGGATATTTCTTATTTCTATGATGCATTCAAATATCCTTGCTATTTT
>JAUZND010005537.1:0-11162 GCA_034780555.1 Coelogynopora nodosa
TATATCAAAAGTTGAGTCATTTTAATTGGACGAGACAGCGGCAAATCAGAAATTAATAAATGCATCATTCCTTGGGTGGATAATTTGATGGTAATTGCAGATTTGACATCCTTGACATTCTTTACTAAATACAACAGACTTTTGGCCACAGCTGGTTGTCGTAGAGACCAGGAGGCCGTATAGGCCTATTGGCTTAAACCGAAAATATGTTTTATCCATATGCTAGTGTGTAGTTTCAAATTGAATATCAGTAATCATGTGAAGGCCTTCATAAGAATACTTAATTTGAAGTATTTATAACTATTTATATAATCTAAAGTAGCCATCGGAAGGCCAACTAATCTCATTTGGAGGCCTTACACTTCTAATTCATCAAATTCAACCTCACATGAAGGCACTACTGATATATCTTAAATTTGAATATCACATGAAGCCTTTGCCAACATATACGTGATACCATTTTCCATGAAATTTGCTTGAGATTCGTCTAACGAATTATTATGTCCATATGGCTAATACTTTGCATTGTTGATTTATAGAAAACATAAAACAAAAATTGTATGTAAAAGATCCCTGTATTTGAAAGTTGTTTCGTTGACAGTACAAAAGAAAACGGTATTAGTTTTCTACTGCTGATGTTTATACATAAATATATTTGACTCGACACTAAACAAAATCATTAACATGTATTCTCAGAGATATTCTCGTAAAACGGTTCTGCATAATCCTTTTAAATGTATATACATAACATTACATCATATACATTTATTTCCATGAAAATGAAAGCATTATATTTCCCTATAATAATTAGAGCCAATCGCTATAATCCGAAGTCACAATCTTAAGCATCGTAAATACCCCTATTATTATTTTGAAAGAAACAATCATCTGAAAGTATAGAAAAGTTCTTCCCCTCCACTGAGAATATTGGTACAAAACAATCTCTCGCAATTGACTATATGAATATGCTAGTTTATATAGCTGGTGCAGACGGATTGTTTGAAAGTATAATTGATCCCTATTTTAGGCTATCTATATATTGTAGATGTGAAGCTTTTGCTTCTATCTCTATCCACGTAAGAATTCGACATTAAACTTATAAGTAGAAATAGATTCATAGCAAAATTAGAATGAATTGTAATAATATTATTATTGGAAGATTTTTATTATTTATTTTAAAATTAATTGATAAAAGTATGTTTTAGTTTATAAATGTTAGTGTTTCTTTATTTGTGAGCGGCAGAAGTACTACTGTGTGTACAAGGAACTGAATGAGTGCGCCTACTACTTCATTAAATAATTATGTATGTTTGAGTATATATCTTTTTACACCAACGATAATACATTAATGTATTTAGACTACCTCTATTAATAGTCAGGAGGGGTGACTTGGGTGACGCGTCATCCAAGTACCGCTCAATATAATTTTTTGGCGACGAGTCACCCTAGAATTCCCATCATATAGGTAGCACTATAAAAATAAGTGTATGTAATAGTGCCATGTAGCTTGATTTTTAGTTCCATTTCTTGATTTGGTCACTCCGCATAAAAAACCTGGCTACTCCCATGATAGTTGCACTTTTGTTTTAGTTCTCTTTGTAATATTATTATTGGCAACTAAAATTATAATGGAACTATTTTGTTAGAAAATATATAAATTTCTAAAAAGTTAAGTTATTTGATCCATAACTAACTACTGAAATATGTATTTTCAACATTATTGCATATAGTGTACATGGAGTTTAATGTTGATGTTTCAAGATTATTTATAATATTTTCAGCTTTAATCAAAAGTGTAACGTTTTTTAAAATTATGAAAATGTAATTTTAACTTGATAATTTAAATATAAATAATTTTCTAGCTCTGCGTTACGTGTTAAATACTAAATATGTAATAACATCGCTTCATAAGTAATACCAGTACTATCTTGATTCCCCATATATTGTTATGTATCACTAATAATAATACAATAATCATGTTGTTGTTAATATTGTTGTATTGTGTTGAGTCGTAGTTAATTTGATCAGGTTAAGTAATCATTTCATTTAGGTAAAACAATTATGTTAGTAGTATGGCAGGTGTATTTCGATGTCATCCAACTCCCATCCCGAAACCGAAACTCCCCCCTCCCGAAATCAAAACCGAAATTATCCCCTTCTCGAAACCGAAACTCGTGTTTATATTGGCCGATTTGAACTAGGTAAAAGTCGTTCCCGGGTAAATCAGAGGCGAGGATTAATAATTTGGAGTTTCCCAGTCCCTTTTGGAATTTTATGAGGAAATGGATTTTCCAAGAAGGTAAACCTATTCTTGTCTTTACGATAAAGATTATTAATTATCGGGTCATGGGATCGAACCTTCTCTTTCGTAAGCATGCTACTAACCAATGAGCGTTAAGTATTTGGTAAGAAATGTTTGCTTGCTTCTGATTGGAAGTTGGTGGTGTAAAAGGCTCTGCACAGCACTCATGAGCTAGCTTATTCTTCTCTCTTGCATGGAACAGTTTATACCTCCTCTCTTAGGACGTGCGAGCGAAAAGAATACTCTATATTATAAAGACACTTTACCAAACCGGCAATTTAAAACTTATTTTATATATTTAACCGTATTACGAGATCATCATCATACAATATTATTCAGCCTACGGTCGAAGTCAGTGTACTAAAAGTAAAGGTAGGCAGTTATCGCATCTACAGGCAGCGGAAGAGACTTTGCATTTTAAGACATGTTAACAGTAAACAACGGCCACAGTTTAATTTTCAACTCACTAGAAATTCTCAGGATCAGGGGTCCCATCGGCTCTACAGGCAACAAAGTGATCGTCTATCCACACACTATAGTCAGAGGCTAAGGCACGCATCCGCTCGAGCAGGGAATTACGTTGTTGGAGTGTAAAGCTTTACTTCGTACGACGGAGACTCCGGATCTTAACCCGACTCTGCTTGGGATATACTTATCTCAGTGTTTGAAACTCCGACCAACGTTTTCTAGATGGAAGATATCACTGAGCCAGGATAACGTCAAACACTCGAACAGAACAAGCGGCAACAATGCGGAGCTCGCACCTTGTAAACATATCAATTTCTCCTACACTGCCACTGGATATATTTTGCGCTAATTCAACTGCGCTATGAGCATATGGAGATACTGAAAGGATCATCGCTGCCGAATATCTGCTTGATGGTTAATTCTACGCTGAGTACCAACGTCGCTACCGCTGATAATGCTAATGATATAAACGATTCACCACAAGCTATATCAATTCAGGAGACTCTATCGTTAATTTCATCAACATATTTTTTTTTAGAATTAAATCTCGTGCAGTTTTCTAATCAGCCTCATTTATGCTCTCAATGCCACTAAATTCACTTGCATCGTCGGAAGACTGGGTACCAACTCTAACATCAACACCGGGTACTCCACAGAAGAGAAGAAACCTACACTGCAACGTTAGAAAGTTATTTCTGTGATGGGGAAAACCCAAAGGAAACTCGGTTAAACGAAAATGTTTGCCCTTACTCCAACACGGAATTGTAACAAATGTTTAACTCTATAATTTACTGGCTCATATGTATCATGAAATATTCCTAAGCCAGCAATTATTGGCCGGTGGATTACTACGAGTAGTTGATAACAATGGTACATCTTGCGTAGATAGGGGGATAAATTAAAAATGGCGTCACTGTTTATTTTTATGGGACATTATAAAAGTCAGGATTATGATGAGAAGTTGAAGTTATCGCTTGTGAAAAGGGTAGCCAAACCAATGATACTTGAGGCGACGCCGACGATGAACAAAACACCCTTGCGTTTTGCGACAAACATGGATTGCACAAATTACATAAGAATCAAGTGAAATAGATCGCGAAGACTGTGGATGATTGTTGTTGCTGTTGCTACCGCCGTTGCCGAAATTGCTCAACCAGCGTTGTGTTTGAGGGCGTATTATCCATTATAAGGAGATAACTACCATTACGCCATATATATGGGACGCATAATATGTCGGCTTGATAATATTGTACAATATATACAATTAGAAAACAGATGAAACAGAGGTCTGTACTCGCTGCCGACTGACAAAAAAGTGAACTCCGATTGCTATTCAATGCCTTTTATACAGCGGTAGTTTTGTCAAATTGAAAGACGTTCAGTGATTATTTTTAGAAATGTTGTCAATTTAGCAAATCTATTTTGATTGGATAGAAGCAAAATAATTTCCTATTGAAAAATAAATGTTTTTAGGAAACACTACTTGCGGATTCCCTGCCCCCGATTTACTTAGAAACGACATTTATTTAGTTGAAATCGATCAATGAAAATTTTGGAAGGGGATTCTGACAGGGGGAAGTTTTGCTTTCAGTGGGAGGAGTTTCGGTTATTGGGGGAGTTTCGGTTACAGGGGGAAGTTTCGTTTTCGTGGCGGTGGGAGGGCCGGGGGATGACGTCAAAATACATATTCTATACTACTTAATTTATAATATTTATTACATAAATGTAAGTAATCACAATATAGTATAATAATATTGACACAGTCATTTACGTATAAATGGCATTAATAGTACACTGATATACTTATTTAACATATGAGGAACTCTTCTAGATCAACCTATTCAAGAAGATACACACAACTCAATAGAAGATGCGATAGCAACCATGAAACTATATCGACTGGCAAGGTACTTAGAAGGTACTGTCAAGTTATATATAAAAGAGCCCGGAAAAGTTCAGTCTTTCCTCCAAACGTACTTTAAAGGTGAGTACACATTAAATGTAAAGCTCCTTATTGTAAGAGAAGTTTACGCTATCAATTTGGTAAACTTTCATATGTTCATATTGTATATATTTGTAAATATTTTATTGAAATGAGACTATAAACTATAAACTTACCTAATATATATTAAATAATTATATAGATTATATAAATGAAAGTTTATATTAATAATTAATATAAATATAAGCATAATTAAATATTACTATCATTTACATTTGACAAAAATTTTAAAAAGAAAAAAATTTACAGAAAAATATGCTGATCATAATCAGGTTTTACCTACTTTTGTAAGATTTATATCAATCTACTATTTAAGTGTCGAATCCTGTTACATTTTTGATGTAGTAATGACATAGTGTACATTTAGTTTTTACTAGTAAGAGTTTTTATTTTTTAGATATTAGGAACAATATATTGTATATTATTGTATAATTTATTATATAATTAGATTGCTCAAAATCTGTTAACCTGACAGTGATATATTATTACAGTGTATATATTGAGTAGTACGTATCGCTATGCTGTCAAAATATATTAAAATGCTTAGCTTTATAACTTTAATTATCTTTCGATATGTGACAATGTCGAATATTGTATGTAAGTGCTTGTCTATATAGCTCGTCGTAGCAAGCAGGGACAATATCTAAATCACATATGAAAAATAATCATGCTGAGAGGTAATAAGAATCCAGTTGATATATTTATTGTGTATGGAGGAATAAGTTAATCATTGCACACATTCACACAAAATCCCCACCAATAACATTTACTAAAATAATCACAGTTACATTTTAATACATGTATATATTTATTATTATAAAAAATATATTGAAATATTATTTCCATTCGCAATACTTTGGTTTTAAGCAGACCAACAACGAAAAGCAAAAAGCTTTGGAATAAAACAACAACACTAATTGGTCTAGTGCTTCACTTCAAAGATCTGCCAATTCGCCATCAACATAGAATGATTCCACATTCACATATACTCTTACATACGGATTGCAGGCTCGTTGTACTACAATAATGTATAGGTATATATTATAATTGTTCAACTTTGTAAAAATACTTTTTCAATCAATAATTGAAAATAATGAAGTAACAATTATTAAAATAAGTTATTTTGAAGATATTCATTCAATAAAGAGTATTAAATGGCTAGAATATTTATCTAATAAAAAAAGGAATTTCTATTCAGCATGCAAAAAGAGAAGGTGAAAAAATTAAAGATAGCCATTATGGGAAAAAATAAGTTGATAGATATTATTAAAATTAAATTAATTATCTTAAAACTTTTTTATTTTAAACATTTTTTGTCACTTTTTTTAGTTACTCTTTTGTGAAGCACATCTGACATCATTCTATGATTTGAAGTGCTATATAAATATATAAATTTATTTTTGTTATTATTATAATTTAAAAACAAACAAAAAAACAATTTATCAATTTAATGGACAAAAATGTCATAATCCTAAAAAAATAATAAAACTAAGGAAGAGTTATATAAAAGAAATAAAATTTATGGAAAATTTATTTAAACAGGTAGGTTATAATTTAATTACAATTTAGGAATGTGAAATTGATAAAAAATAAAGAAATGAAAAATTATACTTTAGACCCAAAATTCGAAAAAAAACGAGATGAACATTTTTTTGGGTGAAGAACCAAAGCTTTTACAACTTACTGGAGTAATGAAGAAACAAAACAAAATTTAACATTAAACAAATTGATCAAAAAATATTTCAATAAAAAAAATTACCTACATTTTTTCAATAAAAAAAAAAATTTTATTAAAAAAGCAAAATACATAGATTTTGTATCTTTATATCCTACAGTTAATAAATAGTGCATGTATCCTACAGGACATTCAACAAATTTATTTTTAAAAACTTATAAAAAAGAAGAATATTTTGTATTAATAAAATGTAAATATGACCACCTAAGGATTTATTTATAGCTGTTTTACCTTTAAACATTAAAACAAATGGTGGAACTCAGAAATTATTATTTGGTTTATGCAGATCTTGTATGGAAAAAATAGACATAAAATGTAATAATTTCAAGCTAAAAACTTTGTCAAATGAAGAAATGAAATTAACTGAAAATTAAATAAATCAAATTAAAAATAAAAAGTAAAATACTCAAGATTTTATTTATAATATAAAAGATGTAAAAAATGTAAAGTTTAAGAAATGAAGAATGTTATCATAATATTGATGAAAAAATAGCATTAATTGGAACATGTCTTACTATAACATCAGATAAAGCTTTATAATATATATATATATTAGAAGTTTATGAAGTTTATCATTTTCCAGAAGATGCTAGAAAAGTAGGATTATTTAAAGATTATGTAAATATATTTATAAAATATTAATTAGAAGCTTCTGGATGTGAATGTCATAATTTTCCAAAAAAGTGTGATAATAGAATAACTCCTCCTTCAAAACAAAAATTAATTACAGATAATCTAGAATATAATTTAGAAATATAAAAAGTACATTTTAATCCTGAAATACGATTTATTACAAAAAAATAAAAAATTCTTTATGGAATCATTTCGGAATGAAAGAAAATTACAACAAAAAGAATATTGTTTTAATTATGGGGAATTAGCAAATATTACATTTAACGATATATTTAAAAACAGTTAATGTTTTTACAATAAATAAAAGTATTTGGTTAATGTCAAATTATTTAAAGGATGAATGGATTAGACCTAACAGAAAAACTAATACATATATGTATCTTTATATAAAACTGCACATGTAAGATTAATGTTATATGATTTTTTATAGAAAAAAATATAAAGAATACTTTATATTGTGATACAGATTGAGTTATGTATATTGAATATGAAAATTTAAGTGATGACAATGAAAATTATATAATTAATTTAACAGGAAATAATCTTGGCGAATTACCTGATGAAATGTCTAAATATTTTCCTTATTTTATTTTTGAATTTGCTTTAGCAGGTCCAAAAGATTGGGCTATACGAGTATCTAATGGTAAAATTATATGTATAATAAAACTAAGAGTTTTGAACCTTCACTAGGAACTGATAAAATTAATATGCAGAAAAAAATTGTAACAAATGAAAATGAGCCATTTGAACTAGTAAATATTATTAAATTAAAATTAAATGCACAACATACTATTAAAACTGTAAATCAAAAAAGAGTTTAGGATATAGAATTTAAAAAAAGAAAATTTAATGAAGAAAATAAATTTATTTCTTTGCCTATGGATATTTTTAATAATTTTATAAAATCAACTAGAATTAAGAAAATTATACAAAATATGTTTAAATAATTTTTTTATTAAAATGGAAAGTAAAATTTTATATAAAAAACTTTACAATAGTTTAGAAAAAAATATTAAAAAATTACATTTTATAAAACAGAAATAATTTTTTATAAAATATTTAGTTTTATTTTTTCTTTCTTTTTATATATATTTTATTCTATTTTTTAAGCACTGTTATTTCTATAAACAAAAGTAGAATTAGATTTTTATTTTCTCTCATTCTAAAAGTTTCAATAACTATTTTTTATTACTTTCAAATGAAAAATAGGTTCATTTAATTATTTGAATTCTTTATTTTCTAAAGTTAAAGTTTCAATTTCTTCACTTTGGTAATTTATTAATTCATCTGAGCCTTTAACTATTTCTGTTAAAATCATAACATTATATGTTTGAGTTTTAGCAATTTCACTTACAGTTTTAGGATTATCTTTATTTATTTCTGCAATTTCTTTAGATAATTTAGCTTTAAATCTTACTTAATTTTATATGTATTTTGAATAAACATCAATTATATCATTAATATCATTATATCATAGAATTTTTTATTTTAAATTATGGTTTCATAATTTCATCTATTTCAGGATCACTATATTAATAATATTCTCCAGCAACTTTATAATTTTTACCCTTTCTTTTCTTTCTAAGAAATTTTATAACTTTTTAAGATTTATCAGAATTAGTTTTGGATTTATCTATAGTTTCACCTTCCTTTTTTTATATGTTTCTTTCTCTCTGAAACAGAAACCCCGGTTTATTTTTTAATTTTTTTAAAGAATTTACTGTAACTCCAATTTCTTTACAAATTTGTTTGTGAGTTGTCTTAGGATTATTCATTTTAAATTCTTCATATTCTATTACTTTTAATTTCTTCATATTTCTAATTACTTTATTTGCATCAAGATTTACATATTTATTGAGATCTGTTGCCTTTTTTTATGATATTATTGTCATTCTTAGCACAAAAAATAAGCTGAGCTAAAATCGATCGAAATCGATCTAAAATTATTTTAAATGATTTAAATCAATTAAATGAAAATAAATCGAAATAAATGGAATTAAATTAATTAATCTGCGTTATTTATATTCTTTTTTAAATATTTAAATATATTTAAATAAAAAAAATAATAAAAAAATTAATTTCTTTTGTCTAAAAAAGAATAATATTATTCAATATTTTTTTTGTATTATTTGTTATCTTTTTTAGAAATAGTTTTTGAATCTTTTTTAATTTTATAAAATTATGTAATTAATTTACTAAATGTTTATATTTCTGTAAAGAAATAATTTAATCACTTTCACATTTTTCTATATATTAAATTGTTTTTATTTAAAAATGAAATAATTTTGTGACAAAGATTTCATATTTAGTTTTTATTTATACATGTAACTACAGTAATAATATATTAAATAATAAAGGTTTCTGTTATACCTGCGCCGGCTAAGCATCCGGAAATGTAAGCTTCTAAAACATACAAAATCAATCGGGAAGTTCCAATATTTAATCCAGCTACTGAAGTAAATAATAAAAGATTTCCAGCAGAAATTTTAAATGTAATATCTATTTATATTAATCTTTTTTAAAAATATATAGTGATTTAAGTTTTCTTTTAACTGATTACATTTTTCAAGCATATATTTTATTCTTTTTTATTTCTTTCTAAATCATGTATTGAAATAGGATTTTCGTTTCTTAAATCAAGATAAATATTTCCTTGAATTTTTTTAATTTCCATTTTTAAAATTAAATTATGTAAATTAAAACAAATTAAAAAAATAACGTTGAATTAAAATTAATTTAAAAAAATATTTTTTTTAAATAAAAATAACATTAAAATATTATAAATTGCGGAAATAAATTTATTTTTTATTTTTTTATTTAATAATTAATTTAATTTTAAAAGTAAATTTTATTATATTTTAAAATTAAATTTATAATAAATTAAATTTCAGTATCATTTATAGATTAATTAAAACAATCACATTCTTTAAGTAATCCTACATCATTTACATCAAAACTATATAATTTCCAATAACGACTTTTGAATGAAAACCTTCTCGGTTACTTGAGAATTAATAAATTATTTATTATTATAAAAACACAATTTTCCTGCTTCATCTCTTTTTAAAATAAATAAATATATTTGTTATTCTTTGGAATTTTAAATCTATTATTATTAATAATATCGTCATCTATTTTTATATTATTCACTATAGGAATTAATTTTGGAGCGGTTTTTTGTGGGATTATCCATTTTAAATTATATCCTATTTCCCATTTTTATTTTTGCTTCTAAAAAAAGTAAATGTAAATGTAAATGTAAACATATTATTATAAAAAAATTGAGAAGATATATAATATTTTTCATTAAAAGTTATTCCAAATTTACTAGTAAAACATGATTGTTGAAGAGCTACTCCAAGCATTGAATCTTTTGCACCCTCAATAAAGAGTTTTATTTTATAGTGATCACCTATCAATTTTATTATATTAAAATATTAAAATAAAAATTTGAACTTTAAAAAGTTGGAAAGCATGAATCATAAATATATTTATAATTTAAATATCTTACTAAAGCAGAAATTGGAAAAATTAAATCAATAGAGGGTTCTTCTTCAATTTTCTCTTCACAAAATCAAATTCCAAACTTATTTACAAATGCCATAAAATTTCAAATTTATTTTAAATATTAAAAAATAGTTTATTTTTAATTTTTTTAAATTATTTAATTTACCTTTTAAAATGTTGTATTATTTACTTTTTAATAACACTTACTTGATCGTAAGGGAATCTGACTCGTTCGTATTTTTTTAATAAAAATTGAAATAGAAAATTTATTGACTTGAAATTTTGACATGATTATTTTGAGAACAATTTTATTTAAGAACACTGCATTTTTAATTCTATAATATATAGATGTATGTATATATACGTTATTTTTACAAAATGTTTACAAAAATGGTTACGAAATGTTTACAAAAATGTTTACAAAATGTTTATAAAATAGTTATAAAAATGTGATTTATCTTCAAATATTGATTATGTGTAGGTTTATTGGATAAAAAATATGCACTATCTACATA
>JAUZND010005538.1:0-11160 GCA_034780555.1 Coelogynopora nodosa
AGTCTAGAGAACCCTTGAGGACCAGACGAGTCTAGAGGACCCTTGAGGACCAGACGAGCCTAGATGACCCTTGAGGACCAGACGAGCCTAGAGGACCCTTGAGGACCAGACGAGCTTAGACGACCCTTGAGGACCAGACGAGCCTAGAGGATCCTTGAGGACCAGACGAGCCTAGAGGACCCTTGATGACCAGATGAGCCTAGAGGACCCTTGAGGACCAGACGAGCCTAGAGGGCCCTTGAGGACCAGTCGAGCCTAGAGGACCCTTGAGGACCAGACGAGCTTAGAAGACCTTGAGGACCAGACGAGCCTAGAGGGCCCTGGAGGACCATTGCTCATTGATGGAGACCAGTTTCTTAGGAAGCTGGCTGATCTCCACAACTTATCAACAAATGAGATTACGTGATAGCATTAGGAATGTGTTAAACCTATACAGTTAGATTATTCTTGAGCTATAGCGCAGATATCTTAAGACTTTTTTGTGTCATTCTTTCAATTTTTATAGATTTGATAATCAAATAAATTAAATGTATTGTCAGTTTAACTTATTGTTTATGAATCAATTATATGAATAAATAAAATAAATAAACTGTTGTTCGTTATTTTATAAGCTAATTATATATAGCTTACGCTTTTGTTAATTGTATAAATGCGTAAATCTTACAATAAATGTTATTGCAATATTTAATTACGTTATATGTACACTCAGTCCATAACAAATATTAAAAAATTACACAAATGGTGTAATCTATCTGTCTGCTTCGGGTATGGGTCTATATAAATATGTGTGAATTTCCTTATATTATGTATAAAAGATTTTCAACCTTTTATGAAAAGCAAGCAATAATGTTATGTACAATTTTTTGTGTTTTTTAATGGGGCCACATTCGATGTATAAAAATATTGAAAATATATTTTTTACGTTTTTGTTAAAATTATTTCACAATTTATAAAATTAGCTTTTAATCAGTACGAAAATTATACTTATATAATGATTATTTTCATAACTTTTCCAAATTTAATTTTTAATTTGATTCCTAAAGTATATGTTATGCTATATGTTTATGTTGCTTGAATCAATATTTAAACTATTTACTAATTTTCATAAAAGTTAGGATTTTTGTTCATGAATTATCAAGTGCATTAATTTAGTTAAATAATACTAATTATAAATCATAAATATTTATTCAAATTATACTAAATTTTCTTAGTAATTAGGAATAATACAATACCATTAAATCCATACTGTTTCGCCTTTTAAAAATAGATTGATATGAATTATTAGTACGTAATTATTTCTATGATTTTTCGCATCATTCAAGATTATTAAATAATGGTGTCGTCATTCAAAATGATAAACATCAGAAATCTTTTTCTTCCTATATTCTGCAAATGAGCCAAAAAGAAAGCAAGTATTTAACATATTTCAATTTTTACGCACCCAAATAATAGGAAAGTTACGTTTTTTTGAAGATTTATTCTTCCTGATTTATAGTGCAATCTAATTATCGACTGCTTTGAAAAGTATAAATACAAATATTTTATTCATTTATCAATTATATTAATCATCTTACACACTTTTAGCAGAAAATATTAATTTTTTTATAAATGTAATATATTAATATTTTCCAGATGTACAACATTTTTAGAAAGCACTCTTTGTGATTTCGTTGAATTCAGTAATTAATTATGCCAGGTGACCATAACCATAACCTCTCAGCCATAACCAATAACATCCTATCTGCTGCAATTAATAATTTCTACACAAGCTATAAAAATAGTGTCTAATTTAAAGACGCATCCATCGATACTGCAGATTATTTATTGCAGATACAAATCACACAACATTAAATAGGAAATAGTTTTAAGATGGTAGAAGTTAGCACTGTCAGTGGTCCAAATAAAATATCTGGATAGATTTTCAAAGAATATTTAAGGGAGTTAGGTAAACAATTTAGCATAACATACACCAGAAGTCTAAAAGGAAAATCTCATCCTAAACATTGAAAAACTGGGTTTTTTCATTGTATGATCAATATCCAGGAAAGCCATTTTCACAAATCCAAATTCCATTATACCTCTTCCAGCAGGATACCTTGAAAAAATTGCCCTAATAAGAATTGAAATTCTCCTAGAAAAAAATGAAAATTTATAACAATTTGCTTATGTTTGAACAATGAACTTTATTTATAGTTCTTTTAATAATAATACTGGTTCAATAATTCAGGCTGTATATCTTAATTACTCATCAGCATTAAATAGGGTACTTCAAAATTAACATATAAATGAAGTAAGCAAATATACCTCATCATTACGTAGAATGGATAATGCCCTACATGAATGGTTTGTCACAACCAGTTAAATGTAAAAACAACAAGTTTTCTTTACTAAAGTTGATATACTATAAAGTGCGAAATTATTTACATGTGCTACAAACGAAATTAATAATCAAATGCAAATTTTGTATATAAACGGAGGTATATTTTCAAATATTCGGACAATAATATAATTTTTAAAGAAATAAGAAAATGTATTAAACATAATGATCAACAAAACGGGCATGTAGCCTACAATCAACTTCTACCCGTAGAAAAAAATCTAAAACTCAATCAAATTAAATGCGAAGAGATTATTTTCAAGCACAATAATAATGATTAAGTATTCTTCAACTAAAAGTTAACTATATTAGTATTGATATTTTGGCAGATCTTTTTGCACATATCTACAATGACTTAAAATGGCCAAAACCATATATCAACTAAAAAACAAGGCTAAATACCTCTAATTCTGTAACTGTGGTCTTCTGATAAATGAGAGGAAAATACTGAAGAAACTATAATTATATTTTTCGCTAAGCTAGGTGTTGTCAATAGAAAAAAAAACTACTGCAGACCATAAACTCACAATATAAAAACAGATTGAAAAAATACATTAATAAAATTATTTTAAATAAAAATTATCAACTTCAAACATCAAAAATTCTTGAAACCCTTATAAACGAATCACTCTGGTATCCGAAGCGGTGGATAGACCGAAATATTCTGAAGAACATTGTCCTACAGACAATCTTTCTTTCCAGACGCTAAATCCTTTCTATGTTTAATAACAAATTTCAATACCTATATGTTGAGGTTACCATATCTAATTATATATGGACTAATTTTAAAATTGATTATATTATATACTATATCTATTGAGCGACATTTAGTTTCTCCGATGTCTTTTTTAGTCCTTCTCTTTTCATTTAAAAAATATAATTCCATAACACTTGTTAG
Source organism: Coelogynopora nodosa (assembly GCA_034780555.1). Classification (NCBI taxonomy): domain Eukaryota; kingdom Metazoa; phylum Platyhelminthes; order Proseriata; family Coelogynoporidae; genus Coelogynopora; species Coelogynopora nodosa. The sequence goes on from JAUZND010005538.1 coordinate 3,276, forward strand.
TTAAAAAAGATATATGCATATATTATATGTATATGTAATCTACCAAATCCATTAAAACTACATTCACGATGTTAATATATGCCCTCTTTAAAAGTATTTGTACTTTTACTGGAAATAAGCCATTTCTTTATTAGTTATTATTATTACAATGTCTAGCTTATACTGTTTCATGTACAAAAGCTTAAAATTACTATACTCACAAGCAAGGTTAATAATAAGTTAAGTTAAAGGAATAGCTTTGTCCAGGGAAGCAGGATCACGTCACCGTCCAGCATTGTACTCAAGAATAAAATCCACCGCCTGCTCCACGTGGTCAGCAACACGTTGGGAAGCGGAAAGTGTCTTCGGGAGTGGCTTCCCCGTCTTTACCAGGATCCCTTTGACTCCGATACTAGCGGCACCCAGCATGTCCGTTTCATAGTCGTCACCTACCATCACCGCCTGATTAAGAAGATGAACAAAGTGTATAAAAGTTATCCCTTTATCCATAATTCAAGGAATCCGTATCCTTTTCTGCATTATTTTTCATGATGCCATGATATTCCAAAAAAATATGTTTTATTAAATTGACACAACAAATTGTAATCACATTGGATAATAATTTTCCACATTTTATTATTGTAATGCGGAAGACCTTACAATTCCACTTTGTCATAGTTAAATATGTTCAATTAAAACATATTAATTTGTCGCTTACAATATATACTAAATGTTTTTGATCATCTATACTGCCAAGGATTTTACTTTGTCGTCTCTGACAAGTTTCTCCAATATCACCATTAATCAGAATCATGATAAATTTACACGTATATCTTTTTACCCTTATGATGAAATTGTTATTGTTCCCATCCAAATCATATATATTTGAATAAATATCACTTTTTCTTTACTATACAGTATGCAAACATATATATAACGCAACGTTGCATTTATTAATATCGTAGAAAAAGCACCGGACAGGTTAACTCAACAGATCAATGAAATGACACAGTTAGGGATCGTTATGATGAAGGCTGCTATATGATGAGAGGCACCAAGTAATGGTGTGTTCTCCTAATGGATTTAAGACAACATTTTAAAATTATTTGTTTAATATATTTTATGTAATATTTTAATCAAATGTTTAAAAAAATTAATAAGTATATATATATTACTATATCAATATATATTTATATATTTATTATTATTTTTAACGATTTATTATATCACATTCTACGTATCTTATTACACATATTTATACATATTTCTAAATATATTTTTATTTTAATGATTTAATTCGTAAATCAAAATAGATTGTAAAAAAGATGTCCGTAATTTATAAATATAATTGGAATATAATGCATTGGAATAATTTATAAAAGTTAACCATTAGGTGTCATAATAGCCAAATAAAAGTATTCGTGCATTACACCAACGTGTTAGATTTAAAAAGAATACTCTAATTTTAACTGAATTAAAATTTGAAAATAATAAATGTTAATATAAATTGTAGCCTATCTTTTTTAATATATTCACTACGCTTTTTTTAAGAATGTAAGTTCAGCTGTTTCAAATAATTACCTCTTCTGGAGAAATATTCATGTCTTGCAGGGCAAAGTTGAAAAAGTTCCCACTTGGTTTTCCGACAACTTCAGCCTTGATACCGGATGCGAACTAATGTTAAAAATTAAATATTGTTAAATTCAGATTGCGCATAGTCCATAATCATTTTGTATAGAAGTCATCATACATTTTAGCTGTAAACATACCTCAAGAGCCTTCGTGAATGGACCTGTGTCTAAACTGAGACCCTCTGTTAAACGGTAATATTTTCTGTAAGAAATATCATATACATTAGTATTTTGTCCTTAATTGAATGAAATTACCTAAACTCAAAAGACATATTCTATTGATTCATTTACATTATTTTTCGTCAATGTGTTTTCTATCCTTGCACAAATTGTTATCAAATTAATAATTTTATGTAATTAAAAAATTATAAAAAGTGTTCTACTAAATTGATTGGTTTTTAAAATTCTAGTTTAAAATCCAAATTGTAAAAATAAGTAACCGCTACATTTTAAATAATTAACAGTCACTGTGTAGGAATTATGTGAATATGTAAAAAAAAGGTGATCAAATACTATTAGATGTTGAGGAATATTCATTGTTTAGTCAATCAGAATATGATATGTGTCTTCAACAAAATGGCTTGAAAAAATTGTGACAAAATATATAAAACATTATGTTAAGTGAGATATGCCAATATGATAGATATGGTCCATCCTATATTATCGTTTGATTGATACTATTAGCCAACTGCTGGTTATCTTATAGGCAATTTTTTATACATGAGTTATGAATGCCAAAACAATACAAATGTACGAATTATTTTCCATAAATGTACAAAAATGGCTAAACCAAAACGTGTACAAATAGAGTGACTTAAACTAGTACTGTATACGATTAGAGACGTTAATTTTCCTTAATTAGTCATACCCGGTTCCAAGGGCGAAGAGTCTTGCTTTCGGAACATCGAGCAGAACGTGAAAAGCTTCGTTGAGATTTGCGTAACTGAAGTTATCCTGAGCGTCACCAACAACAACACATGTTGGTGAGTCTGTAGAAACATCAGCAAAGTCGTCCAAGGAATCTGAACATACCAAAATCAACACAAATTCAATAGTAAGGTATCTATCTGCACATCTGTCGTTTTTAATATATAAATAATATAATTTCGAAGAAAACTTTTACAAATGATTTGAGAAATGAACAAAAAATATATTTTACAAATATACGACGAGTGCAATATGTTTGTAGAATCCAAGGTATGATTTACTTTAAATTTATTTATAAAATTAAAATTTCATTAAAAAAATAAAATGCTTCAATTTGCCATTAGTCATTAAATTGAAAATACACATTTAATGAGTAGCCTATGACATATGGTAAAATCATCTTGATTTTTAAAAATATCTGTTTTCCTGAAAGGATACGAGGATATCTAGATACGAGAGTACCTATTTTTACGAGAGAGCGCAGCGATCTAGTTTTAATTGATATCCAAGTATGGAAATAGTACTTTTCCAATGAGAAAACGTAGTTTTTTCTTATGGAGTACGGAAAAGTAGCATTTTCGATAAATCGTTACCATAGTGCAGTAAAGGGAGCGCTATTTTTCTGAAACATTCTATTTTGATTATTTTTTATTTAACAAGCCTTTTTTAATAAAGTTGATTTTAATTAATCTATATTCCCATGGGATTCAAAAATATTGTTGACTATTAATTTTATTATGCCAAGGACGTAAAATTTAAATATTAATGTTAATCCAGCTATTCAAAATGTTAATAACATTATTTCTGGCCATACAAAAACAATAAAATTCAATTCAATATAGCAAATATATGGATAACTATGGAAAAGTGCTATTTTTCCATACACCATTATACAAGATATTTTAGTCGCATGGAAAAGTTCTCGAATACGGAAAAGTAGTACTACTTTTCCGGACACTATAAGAAAAAATACTCATTTAGTATTTATTTATGCTTTGTTAAATTATTTATTTACTATTTATTGTTTACAGAGAATGTATGCGGGAATCAAATTGAAGGTTTTAGAAAATTTGCTAAAGTTTATGAACAGTTTAAAAAATTCTTAGCCACAGACAAATCTTTTTAGGTTTTTTAAAAGTGCAGATTGTATAAAATTAAACAAAATTGAAATATATTGTGAGCAGAAGTATTATAAAATAGTATTATAATATTTTACTCAGAATAGGAATGGTAATGTTAATTCGAGTTCATTGACAAATAAGTCGATGGAATGAAAGCGTGATAGCCAAAAAATCACATTCTTCACCATGGTTCAAAGGTAGCTTGCTTTGAATAAGAAAGTTTCTATTTTGTCAATATTCAGCTTCGATCGACAGAATTATTTTTTTATGGAACATCTTTAAAGAATACGCTTTGGAGGGGGAGGGTATAAGTAAGCGTACGTACTTTAAAAAAATTATAATATGTGATTTTTTTGTTGTCTACTATACTCAAATTTTCTGCTTAACTTTTATTAAGTTGAATATTTGTGGTGGTAATTTTCGCTTTTAATGGCATTTCAAAATGTTGAAATTAATTATATTTAAAGTCTTCAAACTAACTACCAAAAACATAATCATCCCTGTCACTGAACCCTACTTAAACTAATTTCTACATTTTGTAAAGAATATTGTAGAAACTGAATAATGTTTATTTATTAAATAAATATTGTTTAAATGTATATTAATAATTATTTGTCCAGAAAAGTTTTTGAAATTATGATACGGTATAAGCCGTTAGGCTATATGCGAGGAGGGGGGTTGCCATATAGAACATTTTGGAAATTTGAGCGTAGGTACTTTATGGATGGCCTCACATCAAAATTGATGAGGTGATTGTAAACATTAGCATGTTCAGCAAACACCGACTTGTCTGAGCCGACTTATGATGATTAATTGTCGTTTCCGAAGCATTGCCTGTTTGACCAATATGTGTGACTTATTCCACCTTATCACATCTACAATATTATGTATTATTATCATAATATGTGTGAATTGTCACACATTCGAGTATTATAGTAGAGGTATAGATTGCAATATTTTTGTAAGATAGACTTTTTAAATTTAGCTTTGGCTTATTTTTGGGCAGTTTAAGTGCAACCCTTGCTTTCGCTTTAATCAAATCTCATTTAATTCTCTCCATTCACCCTTTAAGCATATACGGTAGAATAGCAAAAAAAAGACCTTTGCATACTCTGTTGAAGGTACATTCATTATAATCGTCTATATGGGCACATTTATAACTTAGTACTGTTTCTGGGTAACCTCATTTTTTTAGTACGTCATATAGACCAACTTTTATTCATTTATTTTGTACTCTTTCCCTTGTAATACTTACTTAATATAATAGATGGAATAGAAGGGGATGCTTTTGCATATTAGTTGTAAGACGCGTTGAGTTAATACCTTTATGCACTAGAAGATATGGGCGCATGTTGCTGTCTTTGAGAATTTTCTTGAGTATGGGAATTGGAGTCAGGATTTTCTCTGGGTCTACAGGAAATCCCATTTTATTGATAGTGGCTTCAATAAATTTACGATTACCGTGGGTACAGTTGGAAACGAAGCGCACCTTTATGTTAGCTTTCTTCAACCTGAAAAATTATAAATGGCATGATGATTACATATGGTAAATATGGCATGTTAGCTTTGGATTTAATTCTACTTTAATATTTCAATTCACTGTCGTGGCTAATTTTGAACTTTATTTTATTAAAAAATGGATTGGATAGGTCAAAATATAACAACAATTACTGTTTACTTAATATTGTGAATAACAATTCCATAATCTTAAACAAATATCGTAATATTTATTTATAAATCGATATTTATCGCATTTTTAAAATATGTGAAAATTAAAATTTTAAAAATAAAATTGAAATAAGTTATAGGCCTATATATAAGTTGTTGTCACGTTTACCCACCGTTTTTTGTCTGGGAAACAGTTTAATTGTCAGATTAGTACGCTAATATCGAATTGTATTTTTGTTCAGCTTAAAGTTTTCAATTTGTTCAAAATCAGATATTTTAACATTTTGTAACTTATATTGTCCATTTTATCTCAATTGTACGGCAAGTGGGACTTACGTATGATTCTATTATACGCTGATTTCAAATGATTTATTTCCCCAGATTATTTTAATTTAAGACAACCATAACTTGACAGTTTTTTAGTTTGCATGTTCGGATCGTACGAGTAACTGTTTGTTTTAATATTAAGCTATCCAGACATGCCTATATCAAAATAATGATAATTTCTTTAGAATGCTGAATTTCGTGATTTTCATTAATTGTAATATATAAAAAATATAATTTTCGAACGAAACCATTTGAGAAAATTGATATTTTTATATTTGTTATTTATTTAAATATCTTTATGGATATAAAAATTTTCAAGATAAAGGAAATTATCCATCAAACAACTTTTCTAGACAGTCTACATCAAACATTTTTTAATCTAGTATATCAAAAATTTGAGACTGCAAAGATATAATTGATGGAGAATTTTTGCTTGCCTCACAACATGATTTTAAGGTGATATCCAAATTTGAATAATATATAGAAACATTAATTTCAGTAACATTCTCTAAAAGCCACAATCGTTCAAAGACTACAGGGAATTCGTAAAAATAACGCACAATGTAACGAAACATAAATAAAACAGATCCTACAAATTTAAATTCAATTTAACATTTTCATAAAATTCTAATAAATTGGTTGGAGCCTCTAATTTGCAATCAGAACTTTATTTTACAACAAGCTGAGGCTCCACCTCATTAATTATTCGAGAGATGTTCATAGATGGTTGGACGTTCATTTCAATGACGCTTGGATTGACAGACGAGGTTATTGACGTGTAGACCACGGTATAGACAAATATGATTTCAATCGATTTTTAAAAATATTTTTCTCTGGAGTTCTACTACTACACCTAAACTCAGACGTACTATCACAAATGCTATCACAAATGCTATCACAAAAACTATCAATAATGCTATCACAAATGCTATCATAAATGCTATCAATAAAGCTATCACAAATGCTATCACAAATATTGTCACAAATACTATCACAAATGCTATCATAAATACTATCACAAATGCTATCATAAATGCTATCACAAATGTTATCACCACAATCCTGCCCGATTTTGATAAACAATAATAGTTATCATATTGAAACTGAAATGTGTTCTATTATGTTCTGTAACATTAACTGATTAATTTGTAATAGTTTTGTTGTTGTATTAATAAATCATTGCAATTAATTAAACATGTTTTTAGTTACTTTTAGAAGATAGTGGTTTAATTTTTTTACATTTTTGAATTTAGCATACAAACTACAAAAACTACAAGCACTTTTTATAGATACATTGTTTTCGTAAATTTAATATATTCGGGACCAAAAGTTACACATTCATCCAATCAAACGAATTAAAGAATTTGAAGTGTTGGGTGACTTCAAATAAAAAATTGAAACTGGACAAATAGCCCGTGGGATCAATTTACTCGAATTTATTAAAACTCTAATTTGGTATATGTTTCTAACTAGTATGAAGATATAAACCCGAAACGTCAAAAACGTCCAAAACTCTTTATTTAATAATATTGTTATACATATTGTTCAATGTAAGCAATTAAGCTGAGAACAAAGCTCATTTGGAATCAGCTGATAATTATATAGATGAATTATGCAAAAAGGCTCGATCATGATATGAACTAATAATTGTCAAAATACATATTTCGTTAATTATATAATATGGAAATTAATGAGGGACAAATAAAACGTTTCGGATAGGCTAAGTATAATACTGAAATTATATATAAAAAAGTGTAATTTAATATATTCCATTTACTTGTAATTGAGATACAAACCACAAAATAGTTTTAAACTGTTTATTACTCTCACATGCCAAGCATCAATTTTATTCTTCAAATAATATAGATTAAATTAAAAATATTCAGTCTGGTCAAATAGCATATTCTGAATTATAAGCACACTTAAATTATACGGAAACCCTTGTTTGTCTACTTTTAGCAAGATTTGCTTTCTAACTTAAATATTCTGAAAATTTATTCTAGATTATTGTGATCGCACTTCTACGTATCTCACATTTATGTACAGTAGGCGACAAATTACTATCAGATTACTATGAACAGCTGTATTTTTTACATAATTTTTGTTAATTTATTATTATTTTGATTTTATGCATCATATTTTAATTTTTAAATATATTAATGGGTAAAAGAAGAATATTATAAGTCCTAAGAACATAAATATATATAAAATGGCAAAAAATCAAACATATTT
>JAUZND010005539.1:0-11160 GCA_034780555.1 Coelogynopora nodosa
GGGGAATCTTGAAACCGAAAATAGTTGCTCAGAAATCGAGAAATATAGCTCATCTGAAAGAAATCATTACAAGGGAACTTTCCAGGATCCCTACAAATATTCTCGAATCCATCAACAAGCGTACCTTGTGTGTTGACAACGGTGGGCTGCATGTCGATCCCTATGACATATAATTTGTGTATCCTACTACATACCGTTTAAACATTATTGTTTGTACTCTGAATGTATAGTTTCATTTTTATGAATATAATTGTGATTGTTGTTAATATATTAATTTCATAAAAACTATATTTTTCTATCTTATATCAAAGAAGTTTATAACCAAACCATGCATTGCGATAATCTAAAAACTGAAATTTTCACTACCAAATAAAGACATTTCACTACTATATATCCTAAAAAAGAATGCAGTACTTTAATATGGTGACGTGTAGAAACTTATTAAGAACAGAAAAACTGTCAACAGACCCTAGTCTCTTAATTATGATGCCATTAATTTATATAGAAGCCACTTAGATACGACATCATCAAGAAAGCTTACATTGCAACTGGTCATGGTGGTCGTGACAGGATGTTGAATAATATCTATAGGGCAAAAGTAAATTTAACATCCCAAAAGATGCTGGTAAGAAAATAGGAAACGTCCAAAAACTACTAGTAGGCTATATATACCAATATATTTGCGTCCGAATTTCGTATATATATAATCTAACTTAATTTAATAGACATGCAGTCACCCCCACAAGGCTGGTTCAAATGGATCACTGTTTACTGGTGTCACCTTACAAAATGTGTCATCCTCGAGACCGCAGACTTCCAAAAGAGATATTAGTCTTATAATTAATTCAAGGATAATGATAATTAAATTATTTCACTACTTTCATGAAATTACCCTATCGAAATTTTAGAAATTTTGTGTAATTACTAACTGTACGAAATGTATTAACTAATTACGAAAAAAATAAACTCTGAACCGTACAGATGAATCACGATATTTTTGAAGCCATAAATAATTTTTATTTTTGAAAAAAAAATATTTCCGGACAATTAAATTTTTTCCCAAAAATATATACAGGTTTGAAAAATATCCTGAATCATGTAAAGTTCTTTATATTGACAGTTCACAGATATGATTTCATGAGTTTTTTAACTGTAACATATAAGGCATGAAATTTGTAAGATGTGTACAAAGATACTAATCAACAATTAATAAATATATTATGTATTATAATATAATATAACCATATCGTGGGACTGACGACCTTTATTTGAAAGTAATATCTCTTAAATATTATCTTTAGAATTTGAAAGTGCGGAATATTTCTTAACAAAATCATCTTGTCGAGGGATTTAACTAATTTAATTCAATAAATAAACTCAAATTATACTCTTTTTTGTTTTAGTTATTAAATGGTGTTTCAGCAAAAGTGGCACTAATATGTATTGGTTTTAGTTTATGTCAAAATAATAACAAAATTATTTCTAAATTGTATTTCCTTAAAATATTAAAACTAAGCTACTTTCGCTGCCATATTAATTAATTGTTTAATATTTAATTTAGGCTACATTTTTTGTTATTATAACAGTAAAATGTTCGAAAATTACTAGCATAATGACGTTCAACAAAACACAGTGGTTTAAAAAGTTGTCAATCAACCTAGGAAAGATTAATGAGCTCAGAAAAAACACTTGCAATAAAGGTATACATAATACATATTTATAACAAAATATGGTTATATTTACATTAGATCTATCGAAAACATTATTACTCTGTAATAGTATGCTATTAAAATTATTAATATTATTTGTGTGCTTATTTCCATTCCTCTTTAATACCAGATAGAATTTAGAGGGGGTATAGGTCAACTTGATGCACACCCAATATTTTCTATAATTATTTACCGATTGGACTAAAATAAATTAAGTTCAATTTGTCTGAAACACTTCTATTAATTGATGTGATAAAATGATAAATATAACTACCTTTTTCATTCCAGAATAAAGTAGTATATTGTTAAAAGTTTCTTTTAAAATGGTCATATACATTGTTCAGAATAAAATGATGATTATAATATAGAAATATAATATTAGAATAATAGAAAAAGAGTTATTTATATATTATATAATTAGTTACAAATAAACAATAATGGAATATAAAATATAGCATTCTACTTTTCAGAATGGATTCTAATTCACTGTATTATAATATTATTATTTGACACATCCCTTGATAGTTTTAGTGTTCATCAAAAAAGAATGTATGTACGTTAATATGTTGAAAATCAATAGTAATAATTGTAATTGATACTAATAATTGAGAACATGGGTTAATTAGTTTATATAAAATTGTGTGAAAGTAATGGAACCTAATGGTAAAATATTTAAATTTAGTTGTAGTAAGATATATTACACAATAGTTACCGCAGGTTAATAAATTTATCAGTATCACAATGATAATATTTACACTTCTATTTTTTTGTCAAAAAAAAATAAAAATACAACATCGCCCTACTGTGGATCTTGCAGACCCATCCACTTTACCAATATCATCACATGAAAAAGTACGACAATGAAAATGTCACTCAGATGTTTTAACATAAATCATGAATCTACTTACTGTTTTAATGGCGCAATATATAGCGACAGAGAATAAAGGTATGTAATTAAATGAAGGAACAGTTAAATGATTAGAAAGCATGGGCGGTAAAAAAATAAAATCATCATATGAGCGTAGGTAAAGTTATAGTTAAGTTGCAGTTAAGACAATAAACACTGGTTTTGACATTCAACATCATTTTAACAATATTGTATAAAGTAGTGTTGAAAAGAATATTGTTTTCTTTAAGAATTACTGAAAACTCTTGGCACAAGCTAAAATCTAAAACAAAACGTTGTTACAACTGGATTACAAAGAGAAACTATAAACGATATACAAATGTGAGTGGTCATCAATAGTATAATATGTTTTACCTAAGTTAATAATACGTAGTAATTAAAATATTTTAAAACGTAAAAACCTAAAAATTATATTAGTGATGTGAAAGAAAAAAGATCCGCAATAAATTTGTATCATTAAATGCTCATTTTATGACTTTGAAACTTTGTTTTATATAGAATTGTGTATATCATGCATGTGACTTTCATTAAAGAATAATATCGTTTTTTAATTGTCAACGTATGCAACAAGTTTATTTATAAATTTGATCCCTCAAGAAGATCAAAAATATAAATAACTTTTCAATGTATAGATATTCTAAAAAGAATGTATTGTTTGAATAAATAAAAAAGATGATTGCTAATTCAAGCAAAACCATTAACTCAAAATAATCTTTTATGAGTTTAGGAGAAGTTAAAACCAGGTGTGTATATGTCCAAATAGTCACCTTTTTGCACCACACCGAGGAAGGGAAGTGTTCTATATCAAAACACTTACAAGTGTCAATTTTCACTATCCATTGGTATTCTCTAACATAACGTATTTTATTTACTTTTATGACTTGATGGCTACTTAGAATTATTGTAAAATAAAGATAGTTGATTTAATATTTTTTGATTTTATAACAAAAACCACATTATCTGACATCCTCTTCCTTCACGTTTTGATAAATACACAGCTTCCGTTATTTACAGTTTTCCACCCAGATAATTACATTGTAGCACACTGTGAATTGGGTCTACGTTGCATGCATGTCCTATACGTTGACCACAAGAATCGTATCAGTCAATCAACTCGGCTGATGGAGAGAAAGTGTTCCGGTAAGACTGGAGGCTGGTGTGTTGTGTGAGCGGCCACTGCTGCGAGGATTCGAGAGCTCCTTTGCGCCGCCAGCAGCGGACACAGAATAGGGACCCTCTTCCACCAGATGGAACACTTGGTGGCGTGCGTCTGCGAGGCATCAATGGAATATATTCAAATCATATAGAATTATAAATTGGAATTATAGTAATCAGATCTACTTTTGTGCTCAATTTTATACCCCGGTCACAGTACTTAGGAGGCTGGTTAAAATTCACACTTTTACAACTAATTAATGATCATCCGAATATGTATCATCGCATAATCCTTATTTTGATTATCTATGTAGGTTTTTAACTGTTTCAAGGCGCAGAAACCATACGCAGTACAAAGATAGATAGCTTTATATGAAAGTTTAGCATCTCAATAAATGTTTTAATATTTCAAAAATTCTATAAATAAGTTGATAAAAGGGTTGTTGGAAATACTTTCTTGTGGGAATATAAATTTTTATTAAATGCTTCATGTTACCAGAGCTGCTTATGTTATTTTTGTAGAATATAAAACAATTTTTACAAAAATAAAGAACTTTTGCTTCTAATTAGTCTACAGATAGATATACAGCAACCTAACTAAATTTGTACTCAAAATATGTGAACAATCAAAATAGAAAACTTAATTTTCAATTATTAAGTTTTACTATCTGGATACTCAAAAAGGGAAAATAACTGTAAAAAAGGATAAATAACATATCTTTTTAAAACAGCAACATATATAATAAATTTTGCAAATTAGAAAAAATAACAAATCCTCTTTTATGATTGGAGACATTGTGAACCCAGTAAACATATTGCTGCTAAATATATTAGAATCGTTCCATAAAATTGATTTAATATTTTGATAATGTTACAATAATATATTATCAAATATTTTTGTCTAAAATATTTACCGACAATAGTTTCCGATCCGGCTGTCGTCGCAAGTTCCTTCCACGTCACCATATAACTGAAAAGAAAAGTACATTAAATGAACTCAATATTACTTAATTATCAATTACTCAATAAGTTTCAGTCAAGACAATGTTCGGTCGTCAGGAATCCGACTTAAACAAACTCGACCATATTTTAAAAGGGAAATTTTAATTCTCTGTTTTTCTCTTTGATTTCCTTTTTTCAAAATTTTCACAATCACACTTAAATTACTAAAGTATAGTGCCAGCAGAACCGGACCACGACCAATGGCCACTCACTCGTCATAGTTGAGCCCGGTGGTCCAGTCAAGCAGTTCGTCCACCTCCCAGTCTTGCACAGCCGCGAGTCCACCGGCACTGACTGCCTGCAGCATGCCTCGCGCGGCCCCGTCTACCAGAGCCGCTGTTTCCGGGTCGGTCGCCCCGCGCGCTTGCAGCATGCCTTCTTGGTAGAGCTTGCGCATCCACTCCAATTTGCGCTCCTTCCGACGGCGCTCTATGTCCTGTCTGCGGTGTAACTGTGGGTGGGGTGAATCGGATTACAAGCATATTGAACCCCCTAGAGCAGGCCGATGAAAAGTTTTATTAACTTATATGTTGATAACTATAAATATTAATCCAACTAATACAGACAAATCAAATTTAATAAATTGCAAACCTTTTATATTGAACCTTGATAGAAACTTATGTAGACTCTTTATACAATTAAAAATGATCAAAATTAAATATTAAAAAATTATATAAAATTAAAAATAAAAATGATCAAGTGAATACAAGAAATCAAGGGCTTGTATAGTTGATTATCCACTTCATCACATTAACTTGATTCGAACCCGACATACTCTGACAAAACCAAAATGGTGAACGGAAAACCTAATTCATTTTCAATAACCAACCGTTTCTCTTTTCTTTACATATATTTAATATTGCTTAATCGGAGTTTCCTAGTTTGATTGACACCAGAAGCACAATGATACACTTAATGATACAGTAGAGCAACTCAACTAGGCAATCTGAGCAAAGAACATAATCTTATATTCTGTAAAATGTGCTATTATAGAGATAATAGTTGGCAGAGTGCGTAGGTCTACAAACCAAACCAAATCAAATTCGAGAGCGTTTTAAGACTTTTTCGAGGGTATTTTTCAGACGTTTCAAAGATATTAAAAAATTTATATATAATTTTGTAATATTGCACGATAAAAAATTATACAATATATTTGAAAACTGACACTGAATAAACATAGCTAACAAGCTTAGATATAGTGGGTAATAAAATTATAATAATAAGTTCAAATAATTTTGAAATAATTGTATATTTTGATGAAGACAAAAAATTAAATTACTCCAAGTCCCAAAACTAAAACAGTATTTGAAAAAAAAAAGTATTATAAAAAATTAAAAATCCACTGACATTATATTCGATGGTTTTTCAAGGGTGGTTTTAAAATAAAGAATTTTCGAGGGTTTTCGTTACCATCGAAAATAAAAAATTAATTTCGAGGGTTTTCGAGGGTCTGTATGCACCCTGCGTTAGCTAATATGTAAACACATTTTAAGATGTAACATTTTATATTTTAAACATTTATTAATTTTATCAAAACTAGAAAATGCGATATACATAAATTGATCATATAACTGACTAAATATTGCGTAATCCTGTTTAGTCAAAGAAACCGAGCGATTTGTAGAGAATTTATCTTTTCCGCTCTGCTCATGTAATATATATAATACCGTATATATTTTATACAGTATAATATTGCAAACATATTGCGCTAATGACATCAAACAGGCTACATGTAACAGGTAATATATTTCATGGTTGTATAGGATAAACAACTTAAAAATAGAACAAATTAATGTAGATCTTTATATCCACAATGTTACATATATTTTACAGATACTAAATGTTTTTGATCGTTTAACAGAATATCAGAAAGAGGAAAGGCGATTGTCGACGTTAATTATATTAAAGTGAGTCACAAAATGTGCAATATTATCATACAATCAATATAGTCATTCGTAAAACTAAATTCAATTATGATGCATACATAAAGCACAATGAACCACTTGAAGGAAGCATTTGTAATGTGCAGTAAAAACACTGCAATATTAAAATTTATTTTTAAAAATACCTTATTTAAATTTTGTAAATGAAAAATATATTTAAGATTCTTGATCCCTATGCAGCATTAGATAAAATAAGAAGAAATAGCGCTTGCTGCAAAATAGTTATAATTTGTCACAAATTTTCGAAGTACACTTTCTAGTCATGTGGACTAAACGAATAATTTTAGACAACAGTATAAAATATTAAATACTAAAAACAGTCATGTTCATATATAAAACTATTTGGCAGCAAGCGCTATTTCTTCTTATTTCAAAAATAATTTATTTTTAAGTAAAGTTTCAATTAAATTTGAATAATAATATAATACATATGTTGTATATAAAGTATCAATCTAAATATTCCAATACAAGTACCCTATACAATAATATGTATCCAATAATATAAATCAAGGTTGCCAGTTCTCAATATTTTCCAGGAAACTTTTCCCCTGAGTCTTCCATAATTAAAGATTATATTTTTTTAATCTCAAAGAATTGTTTTCTTTAAGTATTATTAGAGACAGTTTAACGTCATATATCCAAGATTATATACAATCACTAATAATATTGTTATTGGACAATTAAAAAAATTATAATAGTATTCAACTGTAGAGAAAAAAACAGAGTAACTTTGATTCTAGTATTTTTTATTTAATCAGTTCTAGTGGTGTGAGTAATTATTTTATATAACTTTATTCAAATTTGGATATATTAAGAATTTAAAAAATTCCCTGAGTTTTCCATGAGGCAAAATTTAATAAAAACTTAACATTCATTCAGGTCAGCACAAAATGAATAGAACTAAGCTGTGCTGATTACCTATACAGTCCATCTATCGGCACAGCCTCACCTTATTGTGGTGAAAGTCGACAGGCTTATAACTGGTATCACGCGTGACCGGATCGCAGAGAATGTGGGCCACCATTCTGTCGGAGACCAGACGCCAACCGTTGTTCTCCACCCGGCGATACCAGTCTCCTGCCGAGGGACTGGGCAGGCTGAGCTTGCTAGCGGCGGCGGTGTTGTTGATCTGACGGCCGTCGAACTGCCGACACACGGCGTAGTCCTTGGGGCTGTTGGCGCAGAGGTCCTGAACCGGCCGGTGGGTGAAGATCTTGTAGTAGATGTTTGGCGGGAAACGTTCCTGCGGGTGGGGTTATAGTTTATTTTATACTGCATAGCTCAATTTCATCTTAAACATAGATATATAAGAACTATTTTATATAGTAAAAAAATAGGTAAGCCATCTGTATTTATCATCCACATATTTAATGTTTCATTATTGTAGAGTAAAAGCTTTTAAAAGATAACGTTTAAGATGCATACGGATTTTAAACATATTTGTTTTTAGTGGCATTATCTGATGAACACATTGAAAATTTCAATACAGAGATGTAGGTAGTTCGGGATATTTATTTTAAATAAAATGTTCAAATATAAATGATTAAGTTAAGTAAGTTTATTATTCACTTTCTTATATTAGATCAAAACTTAGGTATAACATTCAAATTAAAAATATTTTAGTAGAATACAAAAAAATTGTATTACATACTTATTAATCAGCAGAAAATACCGATACTTAATTGTTTGAATAACTCCGCATGACAAAGTTACACTACACGGGACCCTTAAAAAACAACAACAATTTCGGCACTGTACTTACTCCCGCCAGACGAAACTTGACATGGGCCCCAAAAGCGGCATCAAGCAACCCCGCCTCCTTCGGGTTAATACAGCGAAGCATTGATGCCGGGTCGCCTTTTTGACGAAAATTGATCAAGTCACGATAATACCGGTACACCTGTATATCCTGCAATGTAGATGTCGATAAATAAAAATCACGAGCAAAAAGACCGCTGAAATTAGAGTTTCATTTACACTTTATTTTCTGAAATTAAACAAATTTATATAATATTTAGGCAGCTGCCATTATGTAATTTTACCAGGAATAAAAAAATTTATTACGAGATGGAAAACGGCTTAAAAGTTCCTATTACAGAAATTTAAAAAAATTATCTCGCGCCCAAGTGACGGAGATACGCCTCATATAATAATGTATTATATGTATAATAAAAATATATTAATAATATAACTATTATTCTATATTAATACTATAAAATTCTCCACAATGTACCTAATGCAAAAATTGGTGGAATATTATCAATCTTTAATGTATTATAATATAATAAAATGTAATAAATATATTTAAATAATATTTGACTTAACGTCACGTTAAGTCAATGAATTCACAATAAATTATTACATATTACAATAAATATTTTTTTATAAAATTAGTTTCCTACATTATTACTATTGGATCTCAACCATAGATATATAATTGTTTATCTATATTAATGAACATATTAATATATTAATTGTCTTATTATAATACAACTATTATATCTCTATGATCTCAACTACCTACTATGTTTAATAATTAACCAACCTATTTAAATTAAAATAAAGATGTAGTACAGAAGTATATTTATTTTCTTAATTTCAAGCCTCTAATCACCATCTATGTGTATCAATGTAGAGGGAGGGGCTGTTTTTTAAATTGTATAAGGTTTTTTCTATTTAATTGGTATAAGTGATAAGTAACAATTTAATTGAAATATAAGTGGAGACTTTAACACCCATTTTGATATAGTGAAAAATTCATCAACTCATTAGTTTTCTAGGATTATTCACAATTTTGGTTTCGTACAACACATTAAATCATCTACACATATAGGTGGTCACATTCTCGACCTTGTTTTATCTCGCCCTGATGATAATCTTGTTCAGCTTGTATCCATTCATGATTTAGTGATCATTTATTCATCTCCGGTTCTTTAAAACTACCTTCAGTGTCTCCCACAAGAAAGTCATTCACTTTCAGAAAATGGAAATCATTCGATCTGGATTCTTTTTTTAATGACCTTAATGATTCTGATCACCTACAAACATTTTCTACCTGTAATTCCGTCTCTGATTTTGTTGAAAATTACAACACAACTCTATCGCAACTCGTTAATAAGCATGTTCCTATCTCTTGTCGATCTGTATCCGTCCGCCCAACAGTCGCTTGGTTTAATAATAATATCAGGACTTCCATCCGGAACAAACGCATGTATGAAAGAAAATGGAGGAAAGATCCTAGCAACGAAAATCGTCTATTATTCACTCAAAAACGGGATGAAGTAAAATCGCTTATTTTATCAACCAAAAGTATGTTCTTCACAAATTACATTGCTTCCAACAAAGAAGACAGTAAATCCCTTTGGTCGTCTCTTAAATCACTACTTTATCGCAAAAAACTACAACCTTACCTCCCATCGAACCATCTAGCGAATGTGTAGATCAATTTTCGTCATTTTTTATCAATAAGATTGACACCATCAGAAAGAGTTTCCATCCTTCTTGTTTAACTCGTGAAGTTGCATATGGTAACGCTTCATTTTCGAAATTTCCAGAAGTCACTTCTGACAAAATTGACAAACTACTGTCACGTGTTAATCCTAAGAGCTGTAGTCTTGACCCTGCCCCTTCTTGGAAAAGAAACTCCTTACAATACTTGCACCGATTATTCGTCACATCTGTAATTTATCTTTAAAATCGGGTATTTTCCCATCTACTGAAAAGAGAGCCACTGCTGAAGAAATTAGAACTTTGTCAAAAAGAATCTTAAGAACTATAGACCCGTTTCTGGCCTTAGCTTCTTATCTAAATTGATTGAACGTATAATTGCCTAAAGACTAAATGATTACCTAAATCAGCACTCACTTCTTAGTCCTTTCAAATCTGCATATTAAACATGTTTTTTAACAGAAACTGCTTTAATTCGCCTTCATAACGACTTACCGCATGCTCATGACAAAGGCCAGCTGTCGTTAGTTATCTTTTTGGATCAAAGTGCCGCCTTTGATACCGTCGACCATGTTTCTTTACTCAATAGGCTTCAAAATCGTTTCAAAATAAATGACTCCGTCTTGACTTAGTTCAACACATACCTTAATGGCAGAACTCAGGCTGTTAAGGTTGACACTTCCACATCTACATATTATCGTCAATTACTATGTGGTGTACCTCAGGGATCTGTCTTAGGCCCTGTTTTATACAGCCTTTACACATACCCAGTTTCTGACATTGTGAACTCATATAGTGTTAACCATACTATATATGCCGACGATACATCCTTATATGTCTCTTTCGATATTGGAAACACAGCTGTGAAAATAAGATAGTGCGCTGAACACCTCAAAGAGTGGTTTAACACGAATATGCTTAAATTAAATCCAGACAAAACTGAAATCTTCATATCCGGTACAAAAAGTAAAGTAAAATCGTCTACTATTCATGAAAT
>JAUZND010005540.1:0-11160 GCA_034780555.1 Coelogynopora nodosa
ACAGTAATACTGTGATATTACTGGTAAACTGCCATAAGTTCCGTGAAACCCTGGTTTGGCTGAAGAAGTATTACGGGTGGCCGCAGTGTATAATCAACTCCTCTCTCCCAACCCCTGCTCTCTCTCTCTCTCTCCTCTACGGTGTCCAGAAAGGACGACAACAAACGAGTAATCGTGTACGAGATTGGTATATCGGAGGGGACCGCAGACGATTGGGAATTTATTTGGAAGAAGCATCGGGAGACGTCGGACCCGCAAGAAAAGCGGACCATGCGCCGAGCATTGGCGGCCACCAGGGACTCTAGACTGCTGCACAGGTAGGCTGCGCTTTCTCTGTCTCTCTCTCTTTCTTTCTTTCCCACACACTGTCTCTCTCTCTCATTTTATCTCTTTCCCTCTCACTCATTGTCACTTACTCACACTCTCACTCACTCACTCTCTCTCTCTCTCTCTCTCTCTCTCCCAGTCTCTCCCTCTCTCTCCCACATTCTCTCTCTGCCTCTCTCTCGCACATTCTTTCTCTCTCTCTCCTCTCTTTTCCTCTCTTTTTCTCTCTCTCTCTCAACCCGACTTCCCTCCCTCTCCTCCCTTATTCTCTCTATTTTCGTTTTTTCTTTCATTTTAAATATGTACTACATATGAGCCACCTCTTCGCTCTGTCTTCATAGTTCGTGCACATCAGGGAATGTAGATGTTTCACAGAAATCGTGGAATTTTGCTGTTTTTGTCGTAAAATCAAGGAATGGTTATGAAATTTCTGTGTAATAATTTTTTTTGTAAATTTGTAAAGATTTCATCTCTCTGCAATTAGAGTATAGGTCTGTTATTCTATGTTACTTCAAATTATATACATATATTTGGTCCTCACTGGTATAACCTTATTCATAGAAAAGGCTTGTATGAAACAAAAAGTCCTGAAAAAACTATTGAATATTATTAAAAGCTAGGAGGCAGCTTTACAATGTTTTCAGTTACTAATTATGTGAATTTTGTATGGCTATATAATTGTTGCATGGAAATCATTTGCTATATGTATAGTTTTAGATTCGTGTGTAAAATACCTCATTTGCATTTTATGTTTATCAACACTGATATTTATATTGACCACCAAACAGCGACTAATGTTGTTTGCATGCTGTTTCACATATTTTAAGATAGGAGAAAAGGTGATACAATCTTCATATTATTTGTAAAATAATTAAACCTTTAAATATCTGGGAAATTATCCTAAAACCTCTATGTTTTTTGTATTTTATATTTCTTTTAGTTTAGCATTCCGTTTATTTTAACATTGCAATCTTTTTTCTTTCTTTTTTTGCTTGTGACATTCAATTTTCCTTATTATGTATACAATTTCTGCATTATTTTATTACCTTTCTTGAATGTATATATATATATATAGTATACATAATTATTATTTTTATTTATACATAAAATTTACCTTTTTACATTTTCCTATACAATAAACACTGTTTCTATTCCACCCTCATCAACTCCTAACCGCTACCTTCAGACTTCTCATGTACACAATCGACCTGAAAGACTTTAGGGTCCAGGATGCCCTTTCGGTGATTCTCGAGATCGCTCGCAATCCGATAGGCCGGGATCTCGCCTGGACATTCATTCGCCGGTATTGGTACCACTTCCACAAACAGTGAGCACGGGATGAATTGATTCCGATTCGTTATATTATTATTATGTTTTGTATAATTATTATTATCGATTATTGTAAGTCTCATTTTAAGCATGAATAGTGACTTAACCTGCATTAGTTAAAGTTTTTATTTTGTATTTGTATTCTACACTATTGTATATACTATATTTCTAGCTAAAACAGCTTCCTTGCAGGACAAAGGTTTATAAAGCACATTACAAATATTTATATTAGAAAACTATGAAAATTATGAAACTATGGAAATACATTTAGACATATTAATGTGTTGTGTGTTACACCTAAATCAATAACATAATTGTCTTCCATTTTTGCAGTGGCTAAGTATTTTTAAAAGATTCTACATTTTATTATTCTTGGTACCAATATTCATTGGGAACCTAGATGTTATCTAGGAAACGTGATATATTTGACATACTTATGGTTTAATAATTAATTGTCTAATGAAATTATATGCAATTACTGAATATTAATATGCCTTCTTTATAGTAATAGTTATAAGTAGGATTTAATAAATATTTGATTTCACTAGTAATTAGAATTTTAATAGTATAATTTTTAATTGACATCTAAAATATTTTTTTAAATATTTGTCATATTAAAAATTAAATTGCTAAGATGTTCATGTTCGTCAAATTGAAAATGTTATGAATTGAATATAATTATAGGAAAATTTTGTTATTACCTTTCTTTTGATCTTAGATAGCCTATACCACCTTGTTGATCAACTATATGCGGGCAACATATTATTTATTCATATGTATTCATTCAATATGTATTCATACATATTCATTTATTCATATTTTTCTAAAACTTTTAATTTTAATTTTTGTGCCTCTCTCAATTATTATATAAATCAATCAATTATGTAGGCCTACAATTCATTTCAAACCTATTTCTAAGGCTGATTTTCAAAAGAGTGAACAAATCTTTGCAGGTATGCTGGTCAAGCCTTCCTAATCGCAGAACTTCTCAAAATCAGCACGTCTATGTCCTCAGAGTACGACTATAAATCAGTAAGTATTCATAATATACATGCCTAGGTAGCCTCATATACTTAAATTTATTATGATAATTGCATATAACAATTTCTTTCGGTTTCGGTTAAAAATAAGTGTAGGTTCTAATTTTTCTGTTGATCAAAAAAAATTTATAGAAATACTTATAATATTTTAGTGTTGTACTGTAAATCAAAAATCTGATTATTTATATGGTATGACTAAAGATTACTGTGTCGTGAAATTACGACAGAATTACTGACTAAGATTATGTAACACTACTGTTGTTTGTACCTTAAATTATCTTACGTATAACTTTCTACATCGTTACTGTAATACAATGTTCTGTTAATATCATTTATTAAAACTAATTATTCAGATATATCATCGGATCACCGATTTGTAGAAAATAAAATAATGGTATGTAACTTGTTATGTTTATTACATTTATTACAGTTTATTGCGTTGCTACTAAAGTTGTTATTGTATAATGATTATTATAAATTTTGTTAAGATTTCGCATATGAATACAATCTAACAGTTGCGTGTATATACAACAGCGATTGTTATAATTGGTAAATATTGTTAGAATTTTATAGATATTAATAATGTTGTAAATATTGTTCATAATATTTTAATAATTATTAATATCAACATATAAATAAATCTACGACAAAAATAAATAAAAAATTATATAAAAACATGCATTAAAACCATTCAATTGTACAATAATTGTTGGCAAATACTGCTATATTAGAAATATATATTCCTAATAGAGTAGTACTTGCTGTTGGAGTAATGGGAAAAATCAAAACGTTTATTTTAATTATACAAACCAGTCAAGTGTTTATTGAAGATACGAATATAAATGTTTAGCACAATTGAAACTTAATTTAGAGTCTGTCGTTGACACTATCCCCAACATGTATCTAAATATGGGCAGATTCTTAATAATGTTCTATTGTATTACAAGAATTTAAAGTTATACCTATATAAATACAAATTTAGCAACTTATAAAGGTAATGTAATCAACAGAACACAATATCTGAATAAACGATACACTATGTTGATGTGTCTCTCCTTCCAACTACTACAGACGAAAGAGTTCTTCGAGCGCAATGACCTTGGCTCGGGAACGCGCAGTGGTCTGCAGGCTCTCGAGTACATCAAGAGTAACATCTTCTGGCAGCAGAAGAACTACAGGACAATGAAAGCCTGGGTCGATGCGCGTGAATAAACAAACTCTCCCTTCGTCCTGTGCCCCCCTTCTTCTCTATCCCTCTCTTTACATCTTTCTCTTTCTTTCTCTTCCTCTCTCTAGCTCTCTAGCTCTCTCACTCTACTCGCTTCAGGGCCGACAGTTGGCTCGATCCCCTTTCTTTTTGTTTCACATTTTAAATTATCAAACTCCGTTTTACAGTGTCCGTTTAAATGTGGTGCCTTCGTCCGCTAATGTCTATCCATTTACCAAAAAATCAAGAGATCTATCCTTAATTATTATCAGACACCATGCTGATCTCTTATATATTATCACCTGTCGTTTATTATTATTACTGTTATTATATTTACTCTGTCGTACAGTTTATTCAACCTACTGGGTATTTGACTATTGACTATTGAATGTGTCCTTCTGTAACGACCACGAAATAAGTAATGTCTGTTTTATCGTATGCATATATCTGTAATGACGAACATTATATAATACTATTACTTGTCTCGCTCTCTATTAATAGAAATATGTAAACAAAACATTGAACTGAGTAGGTGGAGTAGATAATACAATTACATGTATATTATTATTTATTTCGGAGACGTTCTTACGAGATATAATATATATAACTATACTTTATTTCTACACATATTTTAATCATGACTATACTTGTTTGTAAATTGGTTTTGCTTTTTGAATTGTTACCTTAACTGCAAATGTGTATCTTTGGTATATATATATATATATATATTTATTTATTTATTTTAAGAAACTACATAGTCCACTAATTATATACTATTTGAAGTTTTCATTGATAATATTAACAGTTTATTCTCATTATACATTTACTTACTAACATTGATGTTCATATTTCGTGTTGAAGATTCATTTGTGACTCGATAGTACCTCCTATTTTGTAATTTTATTATTAGTCTTGTATTATGTATATGAAAAAGATTCTTTTGTCCTGGGTGTCACCTTTTGGATTACTTTAACCAAACCATCTATATGTGGGAGCTAGGGTCATAGTTAATGTGTATTATTATATAATGATATTTAGGAGATGGAGATCCTTAATAGTTTTGCTAAAATGGGAATAATCAACTAAAATTTTTGGAGAAGAGATTAATCAATATAAAATACTTAAAATAAAATTCGATAGTCCAAGAGTTGCATAATAATTCCGTTACCTCTTCCATAAATATTCAATGTTATTTTTTTGGTACATTTTTATTTTATTATGTAGCAAAATCGACCTGCAATTTGTGCTTTTTAAACATTTATTTTAATGTTTCAAAATAAAACATATTACCTATTTGCGTATATGATATATTCAGTATTGCAGAATGCCTTTTTAAATATGTTTTGATGTTTACAAATATTGCAAAGTAATCATATCGTGTATGCAAGATATGCGCATGCAATGTAAGCAACCCTAAAGGATATTAAACATAAAGTCTAACAAATATTTGTATCGATATTTGATGATGCTATTATAACATATAAATTAACATATATATTAATATTTTTTGTTTCATCTCATTCCACGACCAGATATTATCTAACTGTGGAAAAACGAAACTGTCGATATTGCTAAAATGTTATGTCTGAACAAAAAACGGCATTTTAGCATTAGAAATAATTTACCTTTGTAACTACCTCTGAAAATGTTCAATTTTCAATGGTGTTCAATGTTCAAATGTTCAAATCTATATTTTTTTATAATTCATGCTTAATTTGTTGTTTTTTGTTAATACTAAAGCTTGTCTTTACATTATTTTTTTCTAAATTTGTTTTGCTAAGAAAAAAATATAATAATTATTGTTTTGGGTCTGAACCGGCTTCAGTAACCATTAAAAATCGGTAATTAAATTTTTTTCGAGAAATATAATTTAAAAAATGAATAATTATTTAAAGAAAATACATACGGCTATATATACTATATATAATAGACTGAAACAAACATTCACTGAAAATACAATTAAAAATTATGGAATTTTATGTTCGATAAACCAGTTCCAAATATCCTGTATTACATTTGTATCAACATGTTACATATTTTATAGTTTGAGGAGGTCATGCCTCGAACTTATTTAAGGCAACCCGATTGCACGTTTCCGGTTTATAGACAAGCTGTGGCCTAGTCTCCCAACGGGGTCGCAAAGGGTGGCAAACCTTTGGTTGGCTCATTTGGTGGCCGATCGGGTGAGGTGATGGGCGGCTCGCTGGGTACTTCATTAAGTGGCTCGGTGTGCAGTTGGAGAGGCGGCTCATCTTGTAGTGGCTCGTTAGAGTATGGCTGACGGGGTGGCTCATCACAGGCGAGCGATGGGGTGAGGTGGGGGACTCACCAGCGTAACAGAAGCCGAGATGAAAGCCTTAAGAATTTCCGATTGCGCAGAGTCAATCGCCCAAAGCCGTTAATTTTTATGCGATATTAATCATGGCCCAGGCTGAGGTGAACTCCTCTGATTTGAAACATGTGACATTGTCTGAAATGATTTGCTGTGGCATACCGTAATCTGCAAATATTTTTCTCAGAACAACAAATATAGTTTTACTATTTGCTCTGAATATGTTCACTGCAAAAGTATGTCTGGAGTATAAATCAATACAGGTAAGTAATATTTTCCTTCAGTGTCCTCACTAGATCCTATGATGTCAATTTGAATTGTTGACCATGGTTGTGTTTCTTTGTAAGCTACTGTTTGAAGCGGAGCTTTGTCTACGTAGATTGTTTAGTGCAATAATAACTATTTTGGTAGATATTTTCAATATCGTCAGTAATTTTGGGCAATTTAGTACAAGATCTTATATATTGGTATTCATTTTACTTATTCCAGAATGTCCCTGATGAGGTTCTTGTAGTATCGTTTTTCTCAGAATAGTAGATAACATTCTTGCATCTTTTTTATATAGAATGATGAGGCCTTTAAAATACCATACTGAGAGGATTTCTTTAGATTACATGAAAAGAAATATTTTAATTATTTCCTGTCCACATGATTTTACCAGTTATTCTGGACTGCAGTAATCACTCATTTTGTGCTTCTCAAGCTACTGCCTTAAGATCTAACGGTGCTGATTTAAGTATGAAACATACCATTTGCTCACATTTCTCCTCTGCATGTGATACTAAATACATTGAGTTGTGAGAAAATGCATCAGCAAGACAATTTTCTTTGCCTGGAATAAATTGAATTTCGAAATTTTGTATACCCATAATCCATCTTCTCAATTTCATTTATGGAGCATCAATGGAGCTTTTCTCGTATTTGCGGAAATTGCTTGTGGTTCGTTTGAACAACAACAGGCTGGCCAAAAACAAGCTGTCGAAACCTATTTAGGCCATAGACCACACCAAAGCATTCCTTTTCAATTTGGAATATCGCCTTTCAGTGTTTGAAAGTGATATTGATGCAAATAGTACAGGATGGGAATATTATCTTGAATCAGGCCTGTAAATATTCCAAATACAATGTATATGTAAATATTCCAAGCCTGTGCTTGATGCATTTGTTTGTATTGTAATTGATTTATGCATCTCGAAAAAAAGTTATCGACATAATTTTTGTATAGCTTTCTTTGTTTCTTGGAATGCTAACACTGCTGCAGTTGTCTATGTCCATTTATCAACTTTGAGAACTGACCATAGTGTCTGAAGAAGAGTACTGCTATGAGGTACATTAGCCGCACATATGTATGTGGCAAAACCTAAGAAAGACCGCAAAGATCTTTTTTGAACCATTCTTATCCCAGGAACTAAACTTTAGTTTTAAAAATAAAATTTTAGTTTGTTGAGTCGAACACTTGAGTCGATTTAATTTGAGCTTAGCTAGAAGTCTTTGTAGTGTCTCTTCTGTCTGTTTTTTATCTTTAGAATAAACTAGGATGTCATCAATATAACAAATGACTCCTGGAATATATCTGATATCAAGTCAGACGTAAATCTTTTATATATGTCTGGAGCTGAACTGAGTACAAAAGGTAATCTTTTGAAGGTAAACTTATTATAACGTGTTGCAAAGGTCAGAATATGTTGATCAGGTTCTCTCACTAGTAGCTGTCAAAATCCATTTTTGCTGTCTAGTTTACAAAATCTCCTACTTGAGACATCAACTATTCCATTGTTGGCATCTGATTTTTTAGTCTTCGAATATTATTAATGAGTATATATGGTCACTTTGCTCACATCTATAACAGTTGAAGTCACGGTGATTAGTATTTGAATAATTTGTGTAATGAGGTTTGTACAATTTATGATCAGTTTGTCTGTTGTTTTGTTTTTGGTTTGTGCAACGGTAGCAGATCTGCTATTGCTGCTAGTTTCTACTTTACCATGATCAGTGATAGCTCCCTCCCATGCTTCATACTTCCTGAATGCTGCGTAAAAATCAAGGGTAAGCTACTGGAATCTTCCGCCAGTAATCACTCACCAAGCATTCTGTCACTTATTCCAATAACAAGGACATCCCTTAAAAGCTCAACTTTAGTTTCATTGGAGAAATTGCAATCTTTAACTAGGCGTTTTAATCTGCAAAAATATTGGACAACAGTTTCACCTTCAAGTTGTTCTGCTCTTAAAAATTCTCCTCGACATAAAAGATTATAAGTTTTTACCTTGAAATAATCATTCATTTTTTCAATCATTTCTTGGTAAGTGATTTTAGGTTCTGAGAAGCCATCAAGGAATTCAAGACTATCCCGACCCAAACATATTTCAGGAATTGATTACTTTTGTTCATTATCGCGAGTTTAATTAACTTAATGTAATTTGTTAATAGCCTTAGAAAATAGATCCAATCTTCTGATGTCGGGTTGAAAACTATATTATGTGCTCTAATTAAACTTTCCATTGGTGTCAAATTTTAATATTGTTAAAAAATTTGAATATTTATATGGTCAATAATAAAATTAATATAGTCAAGTTAATTAGCAGTATATAATGCCTCGTCATTAGTAAATTTATTATTGTTAAATTACTATGCTGTCGAATAGAGACAATTGTTTGGATATATAGTACTTGGTAAATGACCCTCAATTAGTAGATAAAATACTGCAAGTAATATTAGTGAAGTTTGTAATGTGAACTTATGACGTTATATTCATTAGATAAAACGTCATGTTTGTACAGCTATATATAAAATGAAAATTAATATCCTCCTAAATTAATTTAGCATAACCTCTAACACCATTATGTTGCGTATTAAAAAGTGAAATTTATTGTTTTTGTATACAACTTTATTTGCTGACGTTTTCGTTTTTATGTCATAAGCCGTTCCTATACAGATATAACATTAATTAAAACAAAAGTAAAAAACAATCAATTAAATCATGTAAGTAAAAAGATACAATCGCTTTCACTTATGTTATGAAATAACTATTCTCTTCCCCTCGCGATAGGCTAACGCAATACTACCACCGATGCTTGTCCTTCCTATTTCACTGAACCTGCTATATATGTTTCAATATCTACATTCTAAATTCTCTTTTGTTCTCGTGTCTTCCGCTATTTTCTTCTTTTCTTCCTTCATATTTTTTCTAATTTGTCTGATTCGCTTCTCCCACATTGTCACTGCACTGTTATTCAGGTTTCTATAGTTCCTTTTTGTCGGCTCGAGGTCTTTTAACTTTATATATATATATATATATATATATATATATATATATATATACCCATCATTTTTTTGGTCGCTTATTTAGTTTGTTCACAGCTAAACAATTTGTTCTTTTAACTCTTCTTTTGATTTTCCTTTCACATATTTCTCACTTAGATTTGTTTTCTCTAGTCTAATTTTGCTGATGATGCGGCCGGGTGGACTATGATGGTCGTCACGAAACTTTAATTAATATTAAAATAACACATAGATCTGATATAATATACAACCACTCAATCGAACAGCATATTTGTTTAAATTTATAAAATATTTATAATTTTCCCCTTAAATTAGCCACTTATTTTGAGTTTGCGACCACGCTTATTAAATATTCAGTATTTTATTCAATATAAGTATCTCTAAAATGGATCCCATTATCAGACGATTATTTTTTGACTATTTCAAAAAATCTAAAGATTCATGGCTTGCAGATGCTGTTGAAAAAAATTATCAGAAAATGGTAATTACAATTTTAATAATTATTCAATTGACAGAAAAATAATCGCCATTAAATTTTAATGAAAGGTATTATTGATGGACCGGACTGTAATTTGATTAAATCATGAATAACAACTGTTTACAGTGCGGCAGTTGCCCTTTAATGAAATAATGGAAGCTATAGGTTTGAATAATAATTTAACGGTTTATATATGGGGCTTTAAAATATTGGACTGCCAAATATTGCAATATCTGAATAGAAACATTACAATTTTTATTCAATATCCATTAGATTATTATTAGTAAGTCTATAATTACATATATCTAAAATTATAGTGACTGCTATACTGTCAATATACAACACTTTTTCATTGCACTGTCACTGACCTTATAATACATTATATGGTATTATAATTATATTAAATTGTTAATACAATAATTTTCAAAGACTTATTTGATATATTTTTTAATTAGTAAGGGTACCCACAAGTCCTTATTGTCCTGAATAATCCTTATTTTGAGAGTTGTCTGTGGATTTTTGTATGTGGATTCTCCCCCTTGGCTCTAGGCCTAGGAGTAGGGAGAGGGGCCAGAGTTTTAAGTCTGGTAATTCAACAAATTTCATGATAATAATTTGAAAAATGCATAATTTGAATAATGTTTGCATGTATACATGTCAACTTGTATCCACTTTATATTTAAATTTATATAATTTAAAGACAAATAGATCTTCTAATTCTATTCTAAGCAAGCAAGCCTAAGTCATAAATTATAGTGCATTGCTGTTTTAATTTTTATTACAACTTACCATGGGTATTGTCTATTGACTGTCTAAAAAAAGTAAGTAAAAAAATCAAGTATAACCACAAATAAAAACATGTCAGGCATTTGCCATTACAAGCAGTTAGAAAAGTTTAATTAAATGATTCCTATAAATGTTCCCTATACTAACTTATATATCCACTTAACCAAATTAAAGCAAATCATAAGTTAATTCTCCTATTGTGTGCACCAAATGACTTCATATATGTCATTCTTGGAATGGGTATCAGTTTATATATACTATATAGTATTATTAGCCAAAAATGGCAAAAAGAGTGTTAGCTTGTACCATAAAAGGTGTGATATATATATTTTATTGTTAGCTCTTATACAGGTTGCATGCAAAATGAGCTAACTTCGCT
>JAUZND010005541.1:0-11159 GCA_034780555.1 Coelogynopora nodosa
CATACTTACCTATAGCATACAGAAACTGAAAGCTCAATTTATTGCTTTGACGATAAACATACTTATAATGCAGAAAAACATGTTTTTATTTTTTTAAATTATGACACAATTTTCTGGAAATGCCCAGATATGTTGTACGAAATGCTGCAAACCCTGCTGGAAGCTATTTGTCAATGAAGATTTGGTCCGAGTAATTTTGCAGTACACCTTACGAAAAAGGAGTTATACCGTTTGCACAAACTGTGGATGATGTGTATTCTTATTTTATATAGTATATATTATAATAATATAACAGTAAATGCCTATAATAGTCATTCGCTGCAAGATGGGAGTAGAACGAAATAGCAAATTTAGTCTCAATGCTTTATGGAGTGAATAGCATGGTGTTGACTTATGTAAGGCAAATAAGTATCGTTGAAAGTTCGAAATACTTCATGCAATGTTTCGCTTTGATGGTATTACTACCATACCAGCTCGTCTATTAGGGCTGTAAAACACACTGTGTATGCCTTAACACACTGAGTTGTATCCAAATACACATGTGTTTGTCGAAAGACTCCGTGTAATATCTAAATACGCATATGTTTCTCGAAATACTTTGTGTTTTATCTAAATACATAGAGTTTTATCAAGACTCAGTCTTTTATATAAATACACAGAGTTTTATCAAAATAGTCATGTGTTTGTAACAAGACTCAATGTTTATCCAAATACGCATATATACGTATGCAATAAATGTGTTGATTATTATTGTTTTATTATTACAATATTTTCTTAGCTGAGTAATTATGAGTAACTTTCAACAAATTTCATTTTATCGTTCATAAAGTTAAATAGAAATGCATTGTTAATTTAAATCAATATATAAAATAAACAATGTACTACTATTTTTATTAGTTTTTACTAAATAAGTATGTTTACTCTAAGTACTGAATATAGTACATTTAATCTGAAAAATATCAATTACCATTTTGAGAATAAAATTATGACAATATTAAAATGAGCCATAACCCTCATCGGATATAGTTAAAAATCTATCCCGATTCCACAAAAAAGTATTCCTATTCTTATTATCTGAGAAAAACCCGGTGCCGATTATGCAGTATACAATGCTGAGTCTTTCGACAAAAGCATGCGTATTTAGATACAACACAATGTGTATTTGGATAAAACTCTACAATTTGTGTATTTAATTTTTACCTTTTTCGGCCATCATAAATCTAGACGTAATGATCGGTTTTGTGCTGTGAGAAACATGTGCAAACTTGTTAATGCTAACCGCTCATCTCATTGGACTCATTATAGCATCATGCTACACTTGACGAACATATTGCTGGTTTCCGAAGTGTCCTTAAACGTTAAAACAAAGCCAGATAAGTATGGTAAAAGAGTTGTACGCCGTAAAGTGACGAGCATGTCTCACTCAGAGGATATATAGTAACTATATCGCTACTTTATTATTATTATAACAGACGTTCATACTACTTCTAGGAGTATGTAACGTTTACTTCTGTATTCAGTTACTATTTTTAACATTTTCAAAAAAAGGCCAAATTAATTTGTTTGAGTATTTGTTGTTATTTTTTCGAAACTATAAAGTTAATAAATAGCGGAGAGTTTTTTTATTTGATTGAAGCAATGTATTATATAATGTAAAAGTAGTAAAAATTAAGGATTACCATATATTGTATTTTAAAAAAGCCCTTATTGGAATAGTTCATTTAAATATTTTTTAAAGTTAGTAGTATGAATTATTTGTTTTTGATAGAAAACAAAATGTAAATACAGCCAAAAACGACTAAGATTTTTTTATTTCGCTATAGTAAAAAAGCCCTATTCATAATAATACATGTTGACACTTTTCGAAGTGTATGTGGTATATAAAACATTTAATAGAGAATATTACTCGACTAAAATTGTTAATGACACACTGTGATTGCCAAAAAAAATTGTTAAAAAATATTGTTAACATATATACTTTATTCATTTGAAGATATTCTTTGAGTATAATACATTAGTACAGAAAACAATCTAGTACATAAATAGATAACTAAATACTATTTGGCACAAATATAAATATAGTACATAAATAAACTACACTTAGCATTATATTCTTTATAAAATGTATTACTATCGTTTTTTCATCAAATATTTCAACATTTGTTACATATGTAAGCTTTTGAAAAATATTGTTTGGTTGTGTTTGTATTACATGTAATGTACAATTTCAATTAAAACAACATTTAATCAAATGAAATATCCAAATGAATCTTTCTAGCTGCTGATGTCAATTGTATAACCTATATAAAAAATAAATGTATAATACATTAAAATAATCACATAATGCTGCACATGTTTTCATATAATATATTTTGTTAGAAATTAAATCTACATAGGCCTACATTATTATCAGAATTAATTTTAACATAAACATTAATGTTAATATCTGAGATTTCAAAGTTTTTCACATTTGTAACATCATATTATACTATAGGTTATAAATGATAGAACTAAGACCTTTATATAAAAAATGCATCGTTGGATCTTCAACTTTTAAATAAAATATATTTTGTTAATATTCGTGTTTTAAATGAATTTGATGAATGATATCAATATATTCATTTGGTATAACATGTTACTATTTACCATCCTGATTACAAAATTGATCGTGGCGTCGGCGTATGTGTGAACGTTGAGTCTGAATAATAACTATTTGTATCTGTTATTATTTCTGTTCTGAAAAACACAAGCAATTAAGTTATATACTGTAGAAATTAAACTGCTATATTTTCAGAAATATAATCAATATGATAATAAACATTGTTGTTATCTAATCATTATAGACTAAAAGTAGAATAATATATTGTACAACCTGCAATAATAAAGTTTAAAACATTCGTTTCATAGTTTTATAAAAAAAACATAGATTAACAAGTTATTTTTTGTTTTAAATATATGTATAATTATGTATAGTTATTTCTGAACTATTGCAATGTATGTTAAACGTTAATTAATTTAAAAGCCTCATGGTCACATCAGTTACAACTGCAATATATCATACCGTTTATTAAACATGTGTTTAATGTTCTTTACAACAAAATACTGTATATTATGATAATATAGTTTAGTAAACTATTACGTAACATAATTGACACAAATCATATTCGGGATACATCACTGTTTAATATTAATTATTACATTCAATTGCATCACGTACTGTTGTTAATATTTCATTGATTAACTGAACATACACTAACTATCATTTATAATTTTTAATGCGAAAATATTAAAGAAACAAAAGTACAGATAGGTATTAGTAATTATTACTTGAAACATATGTTATGTCTGTAATTAAAACTTGGAACATATAACTGTAATTATAACATGGAAAATATAACACAACATATTTATTGAAATAAATGTGTCCAATAATTACTTGAAACGTATTGCTTGTAATGTATTACTTGAAATGTGTGTAGTTATTACTTGAAACATATATATGTAGTTATTACTTGTAACATGTTTTAAATATTATTTGTTGAAATATATGTATGAAATTATTACTTAAAATGCATGTACCTTTGTGTATAAAATTTAAACATATGTTTGTAATTAATAATTAAAAAATGTGTGTGTAATTAATACTTGAAACATTTATTATTTTATTGTTACTTGTAATATATATGTAATTATTTCTTGAAAATGACATTGCAGCTTTGCATTCCTTTGTTTGTAATGAAAAGATTACTATCCACACATTTATTATTCGATTATTTTTTAATATTATTTTTACATATGTTATCAGAAATTATACATGTTTTATAACATATGTTATATTACACATAATATTATGTTAAATATTATGTTTAAACTTAAAATAAAAGATTCAACGTACTCTTTATTGAGTTTCTTGACATTGTACCAACCAACTATTACAACAGCACACGTTATTGTGATAATAATGGCAAACAAAGGGAAAAGAAACCCTTCAACTAAAAAAATATAATTTAATTACATAGTTAATACTTTTTATCTGAAATATATATTACAACAATTGAGAAAGTATTCACTGATAAATAAAAAAATCTTGATTAAAAAAATTGATAAAGTGGATTTGATTAATTTCGCCCATCAACTTAGTTATTGATATTATATTTTCCTACATATTAAAATGTAGTATTCATATTCACAATCGCCATGAATATGACGTTCAATTCAAAATATTTTGTATTTAATTTGCGCTTTATGTGTACTTAAAATGTAAACTAATTGTCGTCTAAGATTTGTTTAAAATGCGTTGCACAAAAATAAGTTGCATTTTTTTTAAACCAACGTTATCTTTTTAGCTTAATTTTGAAAAATTAATTAAATTAAATTAATTTAATTTTTTTGCTTAAAGTGAATATATTTACCTTGCTTCTCCTACCTTCTGAGAGCATTTTGACTTTTATTCAAGCGTGCCTATCGAGAATTGTTTTTAAGTTTGTCTAAGTTTGCTTTATATCTAATCCGAAAGAATGTTTTAAACGTAGGCCCAATTTCAGTGAAAGTGAAGAGAGGGCACTCATTGACGAGGTCCACCGTCACCATAAAACACTTCAGAAATTCAGTAACACTCTTACAAAAAAATTACAAAGCTTACCTGAAGGTGCTAATATGTACACATGTGCACTATCAATTAAACCCAAAGTGTTTGGGAATCCTTTTCTCAAAAAAAAACTTCGTTACATTATGTTGGGACGGTTGGTTTGTTGGAAACTGTATCCACAATGCTGGTATATTTACAATTACCTTGGAAACCCTGTGAATGATCCTTGAAACAGAAGAGTTGCTGATTCCATGAAAGGCTCCCTCAGTTGTGAGGAATGAGCGAGTATGATAAAAGTTTAGAACGATACATACGTGATGAATTGGTTGAATAGCAATATTCCTTACAGTAGTAATTATAACTTGTTGCTGAACATAGTCATGAATATATTCTATGGAAGCTTTATTTAAACGATATATTGCCATAAGCTCATTATCATTAAATGTTTCGTCTCACAACAATTATACCAATAAATATTATAAATAGAAACAACATATAGTAAAATAACAATAAGTAAAAAACATTATCAAAAAAATAAGTGACGTTTAAAAGCGTAACAAACTAAAGAATAAAAAGTATTTAGCTAAATTAAAACAAATTTACATAATCATGGTGTAACATTAAGTTATTCACATTAAATGTGTATTAATATTTTTCGTGCAACGGACACCCATTAGTCCAACATT
Source organism: Coelogynopora nodosa (assembly GCA_034780555.1). NCBI lineage: Eukaryota > Metazoa > Platyhelminthes > Proseriata > Coelogynoporidae > Coelogynopora > Coelogynopora nodosa. The sequence continues at coordinate 5,275 of JAUZND010005541.1, forward strand.
AATTAAATAAATTATCTTAGACTAACATTACCTTCATTTGTTTCGTGCAACGCTCGGCGCTGAACATTTATTTAAAATGATGATATCTTTATTTTATTGAATTTTAAGTAAAATATACCACCAGATATATATGCTACTTGCATTATTTAAAAATATTATAAATATTAATTTTTTGCTTATAGCTATTAAATGTTTTGATTTACATATTTTACTAAAAGTAAATAAATTATAGTGCACAAATATATCAATTTTTTATTTGCTAAAAAAGAAAAATCCTAAACAAAATCGATTTTACTACAATTTATCATAAACTTGTCGTATCCGCATCGAACTTAAAAATCTCAGTGTAGACAATCAAAAGCCACAATCTACACATCTTCTCAGCATTCATACTGCCTTCAACTACACCGAAAACATTATGGAGACACCGCGGAATGGAAAGGTGGTCTGGTAAAATGAAAAGCATGTGAAACGTGCAGTGCAAAACATAGAAAAAGTTGAGAATATATGGAAACAATTCGTAAACGGTCGCAATTTGTATTACTCTTTATAATGTTTAAGAAAAAAGAGTAATGAATAAATGCCTTAACCAATAAATAATTAGTTGGAACTGTAAAGTAAATTTAAAAGCTTTGAATATAGTGAACTGTATAATTGGTAGGAAGAAACGTAAAGTAATAAACCTTTCTCAAAATACCCAGAAATGAATTTAAAGACTTTTTTTCAGAAATAGTTAATGCTCTTCTTCCTGCTGATTCAGAATTTGTTTTATCATCAAATATACCCATCAAGAAGAATTCCTTACTGAATAAATTACGGTACATAAGTTTGAAAACATATTCTCCAACATCCTGTGAGGCAAATCAGTGTGATTAGATGAAATACAATTGAAATCTTTGAATCACAACTGTTGCGATAACGTTAGCCACCAATAGTTTTGAAAAGGATGAACTGAATGGACTTATACGATAAATGGAGAATGTTGTAAATAGTCAGTATCCTCCCCTAAAGAAGCCTCGAAATCACCATGATATTACCATTATCAGCTATTTGATCTATATTGGTTATTTAATGAAGATATGTTACTATAAACTACAACCCATTGCGGATAAGTTTCGACTCACAGAGAAAATACTGTTTACGATTTAACAGAAATATCTAGATATCATCAAATACTCTTATTAAGGAAACTCTAGAAGTGTATACAAAGTTCACCAAATAAATGTAATCATAATATTATACAATTTCAGAAAAGTTGTTTTTACTCTGTTATAGGTTCTGTATTAATCAAGTTTTCAAGGTAAGGTATACAATTTATACCAATGTATTGTCAAAAGCAGCTGTTCTCTCTGCAACATCACAAAAGTCACCACACAACTTATGATTACAATAAGTATATTGCAAAGAAATAGTATGGCTAATTTATTTGATTGGTTATATGATTGAATCTTACTTATTCAATTGCAATTAAAACTTAGCATTGACAGACTCAAAATGTCCAACTTTAGTTCAGACGTCTCATTCTCTTTCAGATGTACATTGAACTAGTCATGAAGACTATTACTTTATACAACGTTACCACGTACGGCAGGAGACGTGCAATCAACGCTAACGTGTATTGTATTTTCTTATATTATAAAATGATACAATGTATTATAATGTAGATTATGTGGATTGGCATAGTAGTTTTAGACAAATACATTATATATATACATTTGCATGTAAATTCGAAACAAAACGTTGTGTTTTTAAGCTTAACTGTTGAACTTACTAGGGCATTGTGGGTAAATTAAATTGCAGGAAGAAAAATTAGGTAACATTTCAAAGTAACAATTCAGAATGAATGAAGCAAATTCAATTGGAACAAATTGGAAATTTTAGCATTGATATTTCATGCTGATTCTATTAATAAAATTAGTTGTCACATTAAAAGTAAATTTAACGAGATATCAACTTTTATTTAATACTAGTTGGGTCAATACAATTTTATGGTTTCATGTTAAGTTGGTTACAACATACTAAAAGTTGGACAAAATGGAAGTATGGGAAAGCGTCCAATTTCCAAGATGACTTTAGTCGGTTTTTATGTCATGTTCCCATTGTGATCACCTGATTCAATTCAGTTTTTAGGTCACACATTTTTAATAACTGTATGCTTGAAGATTCACATGAATTACGATTTAGTAAGAATATTTGATATAACCATTTTAATCCTCGTTACAATATATAACTGATCTATCATTATTTGTACGTGGAATTTCTATGACTGGATCATCATATTAAATCACTGAATCAACATATTCTATCACCGAATCATATTATATTACTGAATCATAATATTCTATCACTGGATCATAATATTCTATCACTGGATCATAACCTTCTATCATTGGATTATTTGTCATATTATTACAGTTGCCATCTTGGAAATGACCGCATACACTGGTACGCTGGTACACAGCCGTTCTGTCGAATTCGTTCCATTATCAGCTGGTTAAGGGCTTGCTTGTTTGCTTTATTTGACAAGCAGTCCTTTTTGTTCAAACAAATGTTGTCATCTTGGTAATGTTTACCTTGTTTGCAGTCGGCTTTTGACTACGCTTCTGATGGACGTTTATACCTGGTTCAACCTCATAAACATCAAATATGACAGTTACTCTGTTATAGTGTTTGCTAATGAATGAGGCGTAATCGTCTGCAATCGAAGTGTAAGTGATCCCCCCTGTCTATTTGATAGGTGAAAAAGAGATCCTCCATTTAGTACATTGTGTTCAGTGACTGGCACCGTTTGTGTCACAGCATTTTCTGATTTGGTTTTAAAATAGTTTCTAAGAGCTTATGCCAGCTGCAGTTTGTCTGGTTGACGCAGGATTTTCTTTCCTTCAAACAAATACATCGGTTCATATGACATTACATCATCTAGCCGAAGATCACACGTCTGTGAACCTTCTAGAAACTCTGAAATAAGAGTGCTGGGTCATGCTAGAGTATTCACTTTCAAACTCATTTTGTGAGAGTATGAGAAAACCGTTTGTTTGTTCATCTTCTGCACTATGTATTTTTCAATTTAAAAAAAGTCCTGAATATAGGTGTCCTAGTTGACATGAATAACTAAGATAATGTTGCGAAACGATTCATCTGCTGAAAACATTGTAAAACTGTTTTGTTTTTTGTTGACTTTACTAAGGTCTGCATCATCTCTGCTAACACGAGAGTCCTGTTGCGTAACTTCTCGCGTTACATTCCTGCATGTCAAGGTTGTAAGCGGTTGACACAGTGAAAGACATTGTCCAAACTGCTCTCTGGTGCTCGGACATCCTACAACCTCAGTCAGGCCCCCTTGACTTTTAAATGAGCGCATTAGTGTTTGCAAACCCATGGTAGAAGGAGTATTGATCAATAATCTTGACCTATAGAAGTGATGCATTTGCACCGCGTGACAAATCTGTAAAGGCGAAATTACAGCTATTGGATGCACTGCTTGAATAGCTTGTCCGACACAAGCAAGTTTTCTGGACGTATAATTCCGAACAAACAAATGCCGTTATTCATTTGTCATGAAAATTGACAGAGTTATTGCTTTCTATAGTGTTAAAATGTATGGAAAATTATTTAAAAACCGACAACAGTCATATTCGAAATTGGACACTTTCCCATACTTAACTTGTGTCCAACTTTTAGTATGTTGTAGACGAGACTCAACCTAACATACAACCACAAAAACTATTTTTTTCAATTTGTTTGGAATAGGGGGAACTTCAGCGTAATATTGATTCGTTTAAGGTGAATACTTATGATGACGGAAATAGGTTGACCAGTGCACTTCCCAGGTATATCAGTTATGTCAGTGTAGTTGGTAGCTTTTAGAGCAGAAGTAGAATGCCCGTCTTCGTTTGTATTGGTACCACTGTGACCAACATTTACCTTGTGTGGATTACCTAGCCGTGTATGTATTGTAAGGAATGAAATAATCCTTTCCAAAGTTGTCGATGACAAAAAAGGGCAATATTGAGCTCTAATTGAGCGCTGCCAAGTACTGTGGAGTAGGATGTGTAAGTCTTTGCTGTTATATACTTTACTGCCCCCAAGTAGATCTAATTACCTGGAGGTTTGTTTTCGTTCGTTGCTGATCACCATCCATCGATTAAAAGGCTACACAATCGGAGAAAATCTTAATTATGATTATGCGCAACGGCGGTTAGGCCGGGTGTACACTAGTGGAGGATGACGATGTTAAAACATTATTTTCTTATCAAAAATACCACTTATTGAGAATTATATCTTGCTAATAGAATATAGTTTCTCGCAACCAACTGGGGATATATTATTTAAACTTTTACATTATTTTTGATTTGATGCATAATAAACAAAGTCGACAATATTTTTATCGGTCATAGCATTCTCCTTCTTTTCATTCCAAAGTCTAATATGTCCTTGTGAATCCCAACTGATTTATTCCTAAATATGTTTTTGTAGAATTCAATGACCAATTTATGCATGGAATAGAGTGAATTCATCGATAATTATAATATTACATTATATTACATTATACTACATTATATATTACATTATATATTACATTATATATTACATTATATTACATTAGATTATTGATTTATTTTGAATATCATTATCATAATATATTATTTTAATGAAAATAGATATATTTAAATTTAAAATCTATTGAACTGCTAATGTTTTGCATATGTATACTATTTTTAGAGAAATTATAATATCAAAACTTGGTTTTTCATGCGAATATTATGTTAATTATTTATATTTTGTAAAATAGTTCTGAATATGAGTATAAAGCTTACGGATTGTTTTGTTTGTCTGGTTATCTAAAAAACAAAGTTGCAATTCAATATACAGAATTTTTTAATATTTTCTAATAAGTACAAACATTCTCTAAACGGAATTCATTTTAATTGCATGTACGTTCAACTCCATAATATATACGTTATGTTTTAGTTAGCCGGGCCATATTTATCATACAATTATTAGGGGGCTAAATAATTAGGGGAGCTATCAAGCCCACCACTAGACTTAAAACAAGTATACGCATATCCATCAAATTGCCTTAAAACGTTATTAAGAGCCCCGTTGGAGGTAATTGAAAAGAAATTAACTGAGTACGTCGAAAGCGTGTTCAGCTAGGGGGTCCAGGTGCTGTGCCCCGGTAGGGTCCAGGGGGAAAGCCCTTGGTGGGAAATAGGGGGGCAAAGAAACCCGGAAAAAAAACGATTTGTATGAAATAAAAGTCTTAGTCTAAACATATTCAGAAATCGCTGAAACGGCGGATTAAGTGTAAGATGACTGAAAAAGAAAAATGTAACATTTATGATTAGCTTTCTGATGTGTCAATAGAAGGTGGAGATCTGATATATTTAGTAGGTGGACACATTTTACACGCTATTTTTTATTAATCTTTTAACAGAGGGGTGCAAACTTTTAGGGAACATATTGGGCATCTTCAGCACCTTAGCCCCCCTAGAATTACGACCCTGATTATGAAACAATAGACGGTTAAATAATAAGGTTCGAACAAAAACTATATTTATAAAGATCTATATATTCTAAATAAATGGTATGTTTGTTGTTGTTGTTTTATGCCGGCATCATCAGTTGTGATGTTGACCGCCTCTTCCAAAAACAGCACTCCAGGTAGCATCTCTCCACGCTCTTCTGTTTTTCGCCAAACGACAGCAAGCTGTTGCGCTTTTCCCAGTCCATTTCGTCAGATTATCTTGAAATTGAGCTCGTGGTCGTTTTCGTCTTCTTGTGCTTTCAATTTCACCTTGCATAGTGAACTTTACCAGTTGGCAACCGTTAGGTCTGTTGGTATGGCCGAAATAGGCAAGTTTCCTCTTGCGAACCAACCCTAA
>JAUZND010005542.1:0-31720 GCA_034780555.1 Coelogynopora nodosa
GAAGTAAATGGAAGAGTCGAGTTCATGAAATCGCCAGAAATCGCAGACGATTTGACGGCACAAGGTGACAAGGTGATTCATCAGTTAAGTCATGTTTGAAGTAAATTCAATTTAACAAAACGGAACATGTGGATTTTTAATCTATCACACTTCTTAAAATTGTCGTTTTCTTAATTATTCCATTTGAGATTCTATTGACATCTCAGTGTACTGTTTGAAAGGTCTCGTTGATTGTGACTTACACTTATTTTTGACAATAATTATGTCAATTTGTTTACCAACCACAATTTGCAATAGTCGTAAGCTGTTTTATTGGTTATTATTATACAATTTTATCTATCCAGAGGAGAAAAAAATCAAAAGAGAAAAGTTATAAAACATTCTCCACATCTAGGTACAGGGTGAACACTGAAAAACATATAATGTGGAAATGTAGTAAAATAATAAAATTAGCCGGATAATATTTCTCACTTAGATTTTAATCCGCGTAAACTTAAAAAAATACAAATTAACCGAACTGCCCAACTTTTCCAACACTCTTCGGTGAAGGAGGATGAGTCACCTCAAACTCGGCCTGATAGCCGGCGTCATCATCGGCATGGAAGTCCTTGACATGCGCATCTAGGTTGGCTATGGGAATCGGCGGGTAGGGTGACTCGGCGAAGGGCCGCATGGCGGGGACCACTGGCTGCCGGGTGAACACACGCACCCCCGTCCCCATCGGCTGCTCTTGCTCCGCGATCACGTAGCCGCGGTACCAGCAGCTCGTGCGCCTGGGATTAGGGGGGGGGGGGGGGGAGGACCGTAGGTCATTATGTGGGATTCATTTAACTTTTTCAAATATTGAAACTATGAGGATTTATAATATAATACATACAAATGATTTTTATGCGATAGCCAGGGAGGAGTAACAAACAAATTAAATGCCAAATACCGTGAATATTTTCACCCCATCATTTTTCATTATAAAATAAAATTGGTTTAAAGCAAAAGCACAGAAATAATGTCAGTGTATATTAGAAAAACAGTATTGTTACACAATATAAAGATTCACATTATTATATGAATGACAACATTGGTCGACTTATCGTTCATTAATTTTATATTTCTTTTGAAAATTTACAGATACAAGAACACAAAAAATATTGTTTATTTATGAACAATATCCAGGAGCTGTAAGAACCTTGTAATGTGTAATACAAATATTTAAATTATTTTGATAGTAAACATTTTTTTTAGTAACTATGCATTTCTTTGTATGGTTTGAATATCTAGGACATCTGTGATTCTCACATTTATACAATTAAGGTTTGATAAATATATAGCAAAATCGATAACGTGAATATTGATTACAAACAGTCTTGTTTAACATACAAAATAATATTCATTATGTATAACATACCTTAAATACACCCTAAATAAATATATATATACATCTTAAATAGGTATTTAAACACTAATTAATTTTAATTAAATAAATAATTATATTATAACAATTAAATTTAATACTGATAGTCTATTAAATAGTCCTATATAAACAGATGGCCTATCCATCAATCCCAATTATAGTTAAATCTAAGAGCCACTTAATCATAGTCATGTATGGACTAGACACAGCAGGACAGGTTGGTACGTACCAGATGAGGAAGATGACAAATCCAGCTATGATGAACACAGCAATCACACCGATGGTGATCCCGATCACGGTTGTATGATCCAGATTCATGTCGAAGATGGAGCCCCCTGTGCTGAAGTACTTGCGCTGGGCCTCTGAAAGGGGGCATCATCCAGGTACACACTACACACTCAGTTGCAGTATTCGTTTATACCATCGAATAGTGTTGAACCAGTCACAATTTATGACACCAATAATTATTTATATAATTATAGAATGTAAACAGTGTTTCGAAAGTGAACATAAAAAATTGTGTTACTCGCGTGAAAACGAATAACAAAACATTTCTGAATAACAGTAATAAAATAGCAATTAATACTCTTAATATCATATTATTATGACTTTATCATGACGGTACGTGTGACTCCTTCCCTTGAATTATGTTTCTTTCAATTCATTCTCTAGGCTTTAGAGAACTATTTAAAATGTTAATATATTGATTACAGAACAACATTAATTCTAAAATAAAATCACAACTATAAAAAATAAAGTTCTGATCGTTAATTTTAAAAGTTAGAGTCAATCAAGACTGAATATTAACAATCCAATAAATAAATTACTGGTGCTGATTCAAATTAACCAGCTAAGGTCACCATAATATTATGTTATAGGATGGTGCAGGGTTATTAATTGCATACAACACATTTAATTATCCATGAAATCTGGACAATTTAGCAACAAAAGAATAATCATAATAAATCATTTCGGATATTAAAATCAATAGATAAATAGAGGGTAGAATGCACCATATTTGCAAAATCCACAGTTAATTAGTTAAAAGCAACCATCAACCAGGTTTATGGCAAAAAATGTAATTAATATACGATACTTCTTTAAGTGTACAAGTTATTATAACATTTTTTTGCTGAAGTTCGTGTAATTAATCGATAGATATTATTAATATTTTGTCATCACTTCTCACCTTTCCTTCAGCTTTGTTGTATATTGAATCTCCATTTTCCCTATTGCATAAAATCAAAATATGATATTTCACAAAAATAACTATTACCTAACCCATTTAATAATATTTCTACTTTTTTTAAATATGTAAAACCAGTTTTGTTGTTGTAGTTTTATCATGAAAACAATTTAATCTTCGATAAGACACAGGTTGGTATCGTGGAAACAACTATTTAAAACTAAAAATAGTCAGCTGTAAAAGTGTTGCGAGTTTTGCTAATAAGTCTATGATCATTATAGTATTAAAAAAAATTAAAACATCTTATCGAAAGCTTTTTAAAGCATACAAAATATTGACAGAGGGACGCTAAAGAAGGAAGGATAGGAGGGAGGGAGAGAGGGAGGGAAAGAGGAAGGGAGGAAGGCTCCACCCACCAGTGAGTTTAATAGTGAGCAGGTTGGAGAGGGTGCCCTCCTTCTCACACTTTTGACTTTTGCTCTGGCAGAAGATGCTGTACATGCTGGCGCGAACACCGAAGGTCAACTTATCGGGGAACTTCATACTGCTCAGCGCAGTCCAGGGCACCACAGTCTGTAGGAAGGTGCCGGGGTCATATTCATTGACTAAGTGCAATGCTCGTGATTTTTTTATTTAACATTACATATTAATGATTTAAATCATGTACATAATCGCGCATGGTCTTGCAATTTACTGTGCGATATGCTACTGAAAAAAACACAAGGCTAAAAGTCAAATATAGTTAGAATACATAATTTGAACAGGATAAAATTTACCCATTTCAAAATTTTATTTCGACATTTGAATAATTATTTAAAAGGTGGTATAAACAATTCAACAAAATATAAAATCAGCAATAACGGCATAGCTGAAATGTGTGAAAAAGTTTTTTAAAAAAGCACGTAATATGTAGAATTTCAAATGTACTACAGTGGGTAAGAACCACGGATGACTGTGCCAGCTTGTGCGCTATGTTAAAATTTGACATATATCGCAAATGCTTGCACAATCGTATATAATTCATGTGAAAACCTTGAATAATGATGTCATGTTGTAGTTTTGCATGATACCATTCCGATATAATGTTGTATTATTTTTGGACCATGTTTGAATGCCGTTATATATATAATATGCTTATATATTCTTATATATGCTTATATTATGTATAGGCTATGTATTATAGTATATTATGCTACTGTGGACACATTGTTTAGCAAAGATAATATTATGATTGCAGTAAGTGGTCGACATGAATAAGAGTTGACAAATGTAACTAAATATAATTTACAGTTATATTTGTAAGTTATAAATGATTCAATTTGCCAAACTGGTATATTAATTTGTTCGGCAAGTTATTACCCCCAAAAACTAAAGTGTAAGTCAAATTATTGTAGATACAGTATAATGATATCGTAAAGTGTCTACATTTACCATTTTGGTAATGTCAAGATACGATTATGTAGCAAAGCTATGCGTATGACAACTAAAACAAATCATAATATACTGTATAGCAAGATAAATAGATATACATATTAAATTTACACTGCAGTCAATAACAGTTCTAAAGACATAAAAGTACCGATAAATAGTTTACATTCTCAAAAGAATTTGTTTTGTTTATAAATACCTCTGAAACAAAAATCATACATTTTGACGCTCCCATAATATGTGCAAACATTAAGTGGAAAATCAGTATAGTTAGAATACTGTCAAAAAATATTTACCAAACAGTATAATAAAAACATGCAAAATGTCAAGATGTCGATAAGGCGCTAGCAAACTGGGGTTATCTTCAGGTCACCGTTACCTTTGATAAGGAAAAGTGATTAAGCAAGGCCTAACAGTCAGCTAAATGATAATATTGATTGATACAACGATAGATGAGCGGGAGGCAATGTAAGCCAAGAACAGAAATGGAGAAAGACCAAGTGGAAAACATAAATTAGGCTGGACACCGGCAAGAAAATTGGTAATTATTATAAATTAATAAAATAAAGAACAAACTAGGCACTATATTAATGTATGTTATGTTAACGTGGATTTGATTTCAAAGATGAGATTATAACTTATCAAGAGTCTCGAGCAATGTCTTTGACGATATATACAAAATAATAATGCAATTAAATAATTAATTATATTGGTATTGAAACCAGCTAAGATCAACACCTCTTCATCAAACAAATATTAGAATAATCAAAACTTAAGTGAATGTAACAATCAAAGTATATTTCTATAATTAATCAAGGCAAATGAAAAAAAAAATCTTACAAATAGATTCTTTTGCATGTTAAAATTGCTGTTTGCACATAGCCGAATTCCCACCATCAAAGCCACCGATAAACTCCTAATGACCAATCGGTAATATATACCATTATTAATCATTCACCATTTCCCACCATCTTACGGAAATGGTTAAATTAATGATCTCCTACTATGTGATTCCGTCTTCAATAGTTGCCTAATGATCCATTCCCGTTGACTTAATCGTTTCTTCGGGCATTACGACAGTTTAACTTTTTATACTGATTTGTTAGAAAGGCTGTGGTGGCTTTGATGATTTAAATGTTTCCATTAGTGTTGTTGCTATTATTGGTGGTTGGAAATAATTGCAATGATTGCTTCATTTCTTTTGCCGGCCTATAAGTGTATTCTCCAGATATTTTTAAAAAGGTTATATTTTTAATAAGAACAAAATAATATATTAACAAATAATTAAAAATGAAAAAGAAGCGCAGAAAATATCCTTTTTTTAAATATTTTATATACATATTTGCGGAGAATAAACTAATGAGATTAAGCTATGACAATTTAATAATGATAATGTGATTCATTTTAATGATTTATTGATGAATCAGTTTATTAATTTATTAAACAGTAACAAAAGTATTAAGTTTCCATATTGTCTCCTCAGCAACATAACATCTGCAATTAGTTCAAACAATTATAAATAATTTACAAACTCATACCAGTTTTTTTTTATACATTTCAGTAGTTTTTTTTAAAACATTTTCAAAAATCTTCTAAACAGGCCAAACTGAGTATATTATAGTGTTAATAAAATTCTGCATTAAAACTATTTAATTGCAATTAATTAATAATTTTGGCTTTTGTACGATCAATACATTATTCTCAGCCATTCTTTACTAGAATTAATTGATTTTCCAATCAATTTTGTCGGGTAAAATTCCCCGGCAGCCCGGCGGACAGATGAAGAATGAAGAGACACCCACTCCAACTCACCCAGTGGTAGAGCAAGGACCGATTACAGTGACAGTAGGCGTTGGCCGTGGGAGCAGTGGTCTGAGTGCGCAGGCATCGATAGGTGTCCCCGGCGGGATTCACCAGCCAACACACCTTGTAGTAGATCGATTCCTTCACCTCGGGGGGCACCTGGGGACGAGTCCAGTTGACCAGCAGTCCCTCCTCTCCCCGCGCCACAATGGGGCCCTCCAGGGTGGGCGCTGAGGGGGCTGTGGTGGTCATGTCGGGCGAGAGAGAGAGAGAGAGAGAGAGAGGTGAGGTGAGAACACTGGTTCAAGCAAAACTTTTGTGTACACACCAAAAAGTAGATAATCGAACGACTGGTCTATTTTGATGGTAATGGATCGATAAAGAATAGAATTATATAGGAACAATATTGGTAACAATTCGTACTTAGTTAAAAAATATGATTATTGCAGAGTGCGTTCTTCGTGTCTTATTCCTTTTTTATTGTACTTCCAAAATTATGCATTATAGTTTTACTATTTTTATCTAATATGTTCTGATACATTGTAATATGGTCTAATATAATATAGGTATAACTAGAATACGGGTCAACAAAACTACAAGACAAAATAGTAGTATATCTAAATTGAACCAACGTCTTTATTATTTTCTAGCACTAACTTTATTTAATCATCGTTATCGATTCTAGTATGTTTATGACTGATTTAGATTGCTTTGGTTTTAACAGTATTAAAAATTAAATATTGATTTTCCCTTTGATAGTAGGAGCAACAACTTCCCGTGAAATTGAGAAAAAAAGAATTCTTGTCAGTCTAGTTTCTACATATTATAAAATAGGATTATAAAATATGCACAAAATTCAGCTAATACATTATATTGTACTATACTAATTATTTTAATCTTCTAACACTTTTGTCAGCTAGGGTTCTATATATTGAAAATTTCAGCATTCAAATAACGTAGTATAGCAAAGAAACAAATGATTATGTATTGCGGTCAATTGTATACAATAGACTATAGTTAACTATTTAATAATATAATAAACAGAATGAAATATGTCACCAATATTAAAAGATTACTATTAATTGGAAAAGATGCCATAAGAGAAACAATAAATCAAAATATGGCGATGAAATTAAATTTAAAAAGAAGCAGCAATTAACAAGCAAACAGTTTATTAAGGATAATAATTTTGACTTTAGCAAAGTCATAGGGAATAATCATTGCCTTTGCATAATTAAAATATTTCAAATGTTATTGTTCTAACAGTAAACACTTTACTTATTATTGAACAAAAAACTTCGCCATGTGCCAACAACTTACTAGAATGGGACAAAAGATTGGTCGATTGAAATTGGCTGCATATTATCGAAATAGTAACTATTAGAGCCACAAACAGCCATCAAAATGACAGTTTAAAAAACCAACAGTCCTAACACTGTACTTAGTAACGTTTCTAACGGTCTGTTTATAGTCGAATGTTCATTTCAACCTCCAGGCTGAGTTTTTTATTTTGCGTCAATCTGATCTGTATAACAATAATTAAAATCAGTTGGAATTGATTAACATAGAAATGCATCACTAAAATTCATGAAAATTTATCCGCTGAGCACTAAATGTATGTAAAATTCGCAGACTATAAACTGCCTTAAGATGTTTACTAGCTTACAATAATCATAAATCGATACGATGGAAGTCTGATCAAGTCAAAAACATCGAAATAATTAAGTTAAATATTAACATAACGGCAGGGAACGTATTTAATGTTTTAGAGCAATATTATGTGTTAAACTATTGAAGAATGTCCTCTGCTCTCAGCTATCTTTGTAACTGCCTCCAACCAGGAAGCAATTTTAACTTCCTGTGATAGTCGACTTACACAATACGTAAGACCTGTATTAATAGTATTAATAGTACATTACCAATTGAGCAACATTTAGTGAAGAGAAATAGGTACGTATAGTTAGTTACATCATCATCTCCTTCATTTATAAGAAAATATAATTAACATCATATTATTTATTCATTGAACACTCAAGACTAGGGGCCCTATCTTGAACATTCAAGATACAATTTGTAGGTGTAGTGACATGTATTAGTCTAAAATTAGTATACAGTAATTTCTTTGTAGAGTTAGTATCACAAATAACTGCAAAAAGAACAGCGAACAATAACAACATAAGACACTTGACATCACAAAAAAGATATATTGATCATACTCAAACCAATCATTAAATTACACTATATTATGTTACTAAAAATATTAATATAGTTTCCGTGAGTGGCAGGTCATGGGTCCGTATAGATTAATGAAACCGAGATACTTTTTGCTACAGTTCACTGGCTTTTAAATTAGATAACTTATTATTTTACCATGTTGCCAAAGGGGAACCGCATTTTATTAAATTCAAAGAATTTAACCTAAAAAATACCAGACACTTAATTAACTATATTAATTAAAATGTTTAATTTAATTTAAATGTGTACCAATTATATAAATAATATATTAATGATATATTAATAAGAACAAAATTACTTAAATAATTATGGATTAAGCCGGATAAGTTGTTCAATTATTTCCCCTTAATAATACAGAAACAATTTCGGTAAGCAACGGCAACAGTGGCGACCTTACAGGCGAGGTCGGTGAGCACCGTATAGTTGTTGCTGAACGGTCCTTCGCCAGCTTTGGTCTTGGCGGCCACACTGACCATGTACCAGGTGTAGGGCTGAAGGTTTCGGAACGTGTGGTGCAACTGATTCCGGTCTAACGGCACCGTCTCCACCTTGAGGGACTGGTTATCGGCCCCGGAGGAGGCACCCTTCAGGTACAACTGTGGAGGAGAGAGACATTCAAAAAATCGCGATAAGTATACTTGCACTGGGCACAATAAGTCAATCCCTTCAATAAACAAAGTCCTTGATAAGATTTAAAAAACACTTTTACATTGCCGATCTAGATTTCATATTCTTCATCAGGGTAAAAAATAAAAACAACATAATAATAACAAATACAACAACTGACCCCTTAACACAGTGAATAGTAAATATAATAACTAGATTCACATAAGAAACATCAAATGCAATTATGGACAAATCAATTATTAAAGTAATAGGCTTATTAAATCAGTAAACGGTATTCAACAATTCTAAACCAGAATGCTTTTTAGATTCTGATTCTTACGAAATATGTATTCTAGTTTTAAATTATATAACTTGAACAGATGTTGAAGCTTTCGCATTAGTTGATATGTCTTCATACTATAAGGTAAACTAATCCTAAATTGTCTAACTCGTTTTTGCTTATTGAGAGCCAATTCTTGTTCTGTTTCGAGTAAATTAATAAATTTGAGTTCGATACTGCCATAAAATTGAAGTAAATTATACTGTGGTCTAGTATAACGAAATTCCTACCCACTGGTGCCGATCTTTCAATAATACTGTCACCCATTTGACTCGATATACATTGATGTGGCGACCCCGTTTCCCCAACATATACAGGTCCACACTGGTTACAATAAATAATTGAGTCACAGGAAAGTCTTTTCATTATACGGTGATAATATGTCTGATTATTATCTTTAAATTTACTATTAAATATACTATGGACACAATAAGTACAATGAGGGCGACCACATTTAAGAAATCCTAGCTCCCACTCTGTTGTAATAAGAATTCCCATATTAGATAGTGCTTCCCGTTTCAGTTTTCATAAAAAGGAAAGAGATATACCTTGTTTTTTCCAAACATGAAAAACTGTTTTGTAAGTTAAGTTAAAAGCCGACCGTGTACTGGATCTTCTTGCGTATTTTAAAATTTCTCCCTTTAGAATTCCCCGAGTTACGTGTTTAGGATGGTCAGAAGCTTCAGATAAGATACATAAATTATTAGTTGCTTTGAGGTGAGTAGAATATTGTAACCGTCCTCCTGGCGGTAAACGCTCATTTAAATCAAGAAAAGTAACTTGTTCACCAATTTCATATACAATTTTGATGTTTTATCCAAAGAATTAGCTAAATTGACAATATCTAAAAAATATCTTCTGAATGTGGCCATATTCCAAAAATTTCGTCTATATACCTTTTGAATAAAGATGGTTTCAAAATAGTTTTGTTCAAGAGCTCTCGCTCCCACTCTCCCATAAAAATAATAGCATAGGCGGAGGCAAATTTCATCCCCGTGGCGGTTCCTTTTATTTGTAAATAATGTTTATTATTGAATGTGAAATAATTTTTCTCCAGACCAATTCTCAGTAAAGTCAGTAATGTCTTATCTGGACGTTGAGATTGCGGATACATTCTTAGCGCTGTTTATATACATAGCTGCAATGCTCGTAGAAATATTGGTATAAAGAGAAACCACATCCATGGTAAATAATAGAAAAGGTTCAGGTGAGTAGAAGTCATGTATTGATGTAATAAAATGATCAGTATTTTATAAATAAATATAAATAAAACTGGGCAAACTACTAATCATAGGTTTGAGGAAATAGTAAATACATTGTCCGGTGGCTGCAAATTCCGAATAACGGTCCGAAATAAAGGTCGTCCCTGAAGGAGGCTCCCAGGAATTGTCCAGCTGTTTTCTTGTTTGTGAATTTTAGGTAAAATGTAAAAATAACGATTTTTGTAGGTAAAGTTAGGAGAGAGAAATGTAAATTCAAGTTTCGTTACCATCTTTTTCAAGATATATTTTTTTATCATTATAAATATTGCTCAGAGATTGTGCAAAAAATTTATGAATGGGGCGTTCAATCACTGTGTAAACAGATTAGAAGAATTTGTCCTTTAACTTCTTTAACATATTTCTCTTTATCCAAAATCACCCAAGATCGCCCTTTTTCTGATAATTGAATAGAAATGGTATCATTGTCACGTAATTCTTGAAGGATCGATAATTGTGTCTGTGTGAGATTATTAGCAGATTTAGGCCATTTTCTATTTAATATCCGTTTAGTGATTTTGTTAATATCTGAAGTAAGTTGCTTTAGTTTGCTAGAGAGAACACAAAGCGAGAATGGAGGTAAACATTTCCTGGGAATTTTGACACGTCGCTTACTCTGAAAAATCGAAGAGGGTTTAGAAGAAAAGAAAACTACTTGTCTGGAAAGATCTTCAACTGCAGTAGTAATGATTCGCGAACTAGCATTAGATGCAGGTATGAATAAAGGTGGCAAGTAAACGGGAAAAAATGTTAACCTGCTTATCTAAAAATGTTTACTTAAATTGAACATAGAATACGGAGGGCTAGGAGAGGCAGGTCTTAAAATCATTGGCAATTTAAAAAATATCACTTTATTTATCCCAGAGTCAGACGGCCGTATCCTTGGTCCACGACGTTTTATCCCATCTGCACTGGATTATATCTGAATTAGGAATGCCGACAGAATCGATCAAAGGATATCCGTTACTTAAAAAACTGTTAATGGTAATGATAATTTCAATATCTTTAGGCGGTAAATCTGAATGGAAAGGAATACGAAGAACAAGAAAAGATTTATAATTAGGAAATTTCTTCTTCGCTGCTGCAATCAATCTTTTTAAAAGTGGAATACTAGATGAAACAGAGTTTTGTGTACGATGGTGAATAACCAGTACAAAACCCACTCTAGTCAGGATGATAATGGGTCGTCAAAATTTCATTGCTGATCTAAATTTCATATTCTTCATCTTGGTAATGCGGTCCTTCAAGGTCTGCTCGGGGGAACAGTGACCAGAGATAGAGGGGGAGAATAGAGAGAGAGAGAGAGAGAGAGAGAGAGAGAGAGAGAGAGAGAGAGAGAGAGAGAGAGAGAGATGTTGTTTACCTATGCGATATTGTTACTAGTATTGATGTATTAAAATTATAATATTTAATAAACTTTCAAAATATTAGAACAAATTGGGAATTTTTGAGACCCAAATTAGAAACAACAGTTTAGAATAGAAACAAAAAGTTGTGTAAAATAAAAAGTTATTAACAAGAGTAATAAAATGTCGATATTTTGTCGAAAATAGGAAAATAGTTAATAAATATAAATGTTGCATTTAATTTCAAATTAGTCTTGCAATGAGAAACATTAAATACCATTACCACAGAAAAAGAATGATCATTTTTAAAGCAATTTTAGTCATATTGATAATTATTGATAATTGAGTCTTGATAATAAAATTTATGAGTTGTTGTGGCTAGCTACTAGAACTTATAATTGTTTATACCTGTCCATTTAGGGGATCGTATAAAATAGTATAGCCTATACGAAATGAACGTACCCAAAGTAACTAGTCAAATGTGGTCAACGACAACAAAACAGCGACATTATAAATAATTTAAATAATGATATTAACCTAAGAAACGTTAATGCAGAAGCCGATTAATAATGTAAAAAATTAATCTGTATTGCAATATGCATCATGCTAATAATTGTACGTTAAATTATTATTTGCAAATAATATTAATTAATTAATGTAAATATTAACTTATTTTTTAAAGCAATAATTATAATATAATATTAAATTTCAATCATAGCTAGCAGATAATTTTTATGCTTTTATAGTAATCTGCAAAAAAGTATAAATACTTAATTTATTTTAAAAGAAAATTAAAATTGGAATCTAGAATTATATAAAATAATGTTACCTATAAAAATATCTATGTTCACTAAAACAATGTTCACTAAATGACAACATTTTGATATGTTATATACTAAATATTTTAAAGTATTAGATTAAAAAACTAAGATTGAAAATCGTACAGACTTATATTTTTAACGTGGCAATATTATATCGGTTACTATGGTAAATATCTTTAAAATAAATAAGCATACATAATTTTTATACATTCGCTTTTGGTAACCCGATTCTGTTATGACGGTAAGAAGACGAAGTTTATAGTATAATATATTGTCGTGGTAAACGTCTCGTCAGGTTTGAGTCAACAAGAGAGGCCAGGTCAAATAGAGGGTTGTTGAGTACACTTTTCACAATGAGTTTTTTCTTCATATAGTACACTATGCGTGTGAGTGAACTGAACTCAATTCCGTACATGCTTGTGTGAAGGATATTTGACCTTAACTGTATCAGTGTCCTTCTTGGTGTTCCGGTGTTAACTTTCTAGTGTAAGGCAGTAGGAAACCTCCTACAACTACTAAGTACATACCCGACTAAATCGATAATACACCTGATACTCACTGAGAAGAATCAGGATGGAAGGTACTAGCAAGTATAACAGTCATGATGATGAAATGAGGGGGAGTGGGGATGTTATGTTGTAGGCCCTAGTATGTAATATGAGAGAAATAAAAAACACAAATAAATCTATGTAGGCTCTAGACTTTTCAATATAAATATTCAATTGTCTAATCAAAAATAAAACTAATACTTTTTTAAATACAAATTAATTAAATATCACGTTCATAGATACATAAAATACGTTAGCATATTTTTAACTATAGAATATTAAACATTGTAACATAATCCCTAAGAAATAATGTCAAATACAATTAAATGACAAATCCATAATAAAAACGACAGCTTTTAATATTATACAAAACTGAACATGTTAGAATATTGAATAACACGTTCGATAAAATAGTTTAAAAGGTATTTTAAAACAATTACAATTTAACACAGTTCTTAAAATAAAAGATTCAACAATCCCATTTCAAAGGCGATAAATTAAAACCTACGTTATTAAGATTCATTCTGCAGATGCTTTGAACATTACCGAAATCATGTCATTGTGCTTACACTGAAACTTTCTAGAATACCCTTCTGTACCTTCCTTTGTCTCTCTAGACTCCAGAGGGGTGTTTGCATGCGCATTGCAAGAATCCAAACAACTTCCCTTTCGTTGTCTGTGATTGAAACGGGAAGTCGTTTGCAATCGCAGCTGACTCCTGCTCAGTTGACTCATGCAATGCTCGCCATCTCTACTCTACCTACTCCACTCTTTCTCCCGCTTTGGTCGGTCGATTTCCTGGCTGGTTTTGAATTGATTATTTTTCAAACGAAATATAAAACATTACATTAGCTGTTTAGTCTTACGAGCTGAAGATTACTAGTATCTTTAGTATCTATATCAACCCCAACAGGATGTTACTATTCTTCCGCATAGAAGGAAACACTTGGGTAGTTAATTAAATGTTAGCATGGACGATTTTCATAAGAATTGTAATCGAATAGAATCTGGCTATAAAATAATCACCCACATTTTTTTAGAAATAGCTGCTTCCTTTATATTAAAAATATATCGTATCTGGTGGCATGCCTTAAGACATTTTTATATCTATATTTGATAGCTAAGTACTTCTAGAACCTTTATTAATTTAGAACATTGTATTTTCTTTAATACATTATTCTTAATCTTTTTACAAGTTAAAATAAAATAATTTTCTTGATATTATTCTTAGTTTCATATAAATTTATACAAAAAATATGTCTCTCTATAATACGCGTACATATTATAGTTATTGATATAAAAAAATTGATCGAGAAGAATGACAAAAGACTGAACATGTTTCATATTTGTTCTGCTGACAAATTTTCAATGTGTCACTCTCCTATACATACACTAAAAAACGACACGAAACCTTCCAAGATAACTCAATTAATTACTTATTTAGAGTGTGTGGCCCCAATATTGGCTACACCGATCGTGTCTCTGCATTTGAATATCGTCACGAATCTGTCCCAAATCAAGATCGCGTGTACTTCTTCTTTCTCTCGTCGTGTGAGGGATTTCAGAACTGACTCATCTAATCTGCTATCCTCACTCGATATGGCCACTATCACAAGAGTCCAATTTGCAGAAAGGGTGAGGTGTGTGTCGTCAAAACCAGCTGTGACTGTGCTTTGAGTAGGAACTTCACTGCTTTGTCTGCAGAATATTAATTCTTCTCAAAGTTTGTATATTCACTGCGGATAAGGATCAGTTCTTTGTTGACTTCTTATATAAATATATTAAAATATCGGCAATGAATAAGACGTTCATAGCAACTGATGTTATACGTGAAATAGTAAAGAACTATTTAAGATGTAACATTTCACATGAAACAAAATATAGTATTGTATTAAGAGCTGAACGTAAAAATCGAGAATTGTTCAAGAATATTTAGAAGAGTGGCAACTTGAAAGTCACCTCTAAAAATGACGAACAATGTTTTGTTTAAAAACCAGGCATTCATTCGACAAAAGCGATATTTTAGCAGCTTTAAATTAATACCTAGCTTAAGTATAACATTTTACTACATAGTCTCCTAATTAAATAAACATATTTTTGAAAAAATTTTAATTTTATCTGTCATTACGTGAAAGACACGTCACGTTTTTCCTGGGACATTTCGCAATATTTAAACTTCCCTGGCTCCCCTCCCCCATACACATACTAAATGAACCCTACACAGGCAGCAAACAACGAAGTGGCGCCCTTCACTCACCTTGAGCGTGTATCCGGCGATGAGACCATTCTTGACGCCCACCTCCTGCCACTTAACCGTGAAGGAGTCCGAGCTGACGTCACGAATGGTGTAGATGGCGGTACCGCCGGGTGGAGCCTCCTTGGTGGTGAAGTGGGCCGACTGTTCGGGCCCTGGGAACCTGCCGTTGTACACCTGGGCCGAGAGGCGATAGCTCGTGTGCGGCTGGAGACCGCCGATTGTGATTGTCTGATAGGGGGGGGGGGGGTGGGGCGCGGTCAAATCCACCAACTTGTTAGACTTCTTAGTGCGAAGGTAGAATGCAATATTGTTATTTCACTTGACTTGAAAGAACATTTTAAGTGAATAATTGTTGTAATACATACCTCCTTTTTATACCTACAATAAATTGTAAATATTTTTGTTTAATCCACTGTTTCTATTATTCCAAGTAATCATTTTTACAAAAATATAATTAATTATGAAACCGTTTAAAGTATTTTTATATTTAACATAATGATAATCACTTATCAATTCAAAAATGCGCAAACAATAAATTGGCACACTATCAGATCAGGAAATTCATTATTTATTATGTAATTTCTTGAAATATTTATTATTATATAAAATTAAACATTACATATTTATTTATGAAAATCGTATTTACACAATTTCTTTATTACCTAGCAGGTATATTATTCATATAAAACATAATATTTAATTTAAATTTGATTAATTTAATTTACCAACTTTCATAAGTTTATTACAATTTTTAAAACATCAAGACTTCAAATATACATAGGCTAAAGTGGATTTCACAATATTAAAACAAGTTATATGAAAAAATAAACCGAATTTACTTATTTTTTTAATTATAAGAAATTGGTAATTCTTTTACATTCCCTCATATTAAATTGAACAGTTGCAGTGGATCAAGAGGTTTAGATTTTTTTTAGATCAAATAATTCACATTGTGAGAAACTGACATTATTTTTAGATTCATTCAGAATATAAATTTGCTGATTATTGCATATTATGACATGGATGACAGATATTAAAGTTTAAGTAATATAATATTATACATGGAAATCAGAGAGCGATTATTGATCGTTTTTATAATTTTTTTATTAAATGCCTGGCGTTAAATTATCACCTAAAAAAGTATTATATGCAGACTATAACTTATTCTTAGAATGTTTTAAATTTCGATTTTAAAAACACTGGGCACTTTATCAAAGGAAAGTAGTAAAAAATGCTAGACAGATTTCTCCCAAAAATCCCACAATGACAATTCAGCAATCAAGAGACAACCTAACTCGAAATCACCTGTTTATCGCCAGTGGCATTGAAGGTCTCATTGACCACAAGAGCCTTCCTACTGCTTTGATAGACGGTGACCAGATAGCCCACAAAAGGCCCACTTAACGCCTTCGCCCCCCTGCCCCCCGCAGCGGGACAGTAGACCACAGCCTCCACGGTCCTCGCCTCCGACTCGATCTGTGTGATTTGGGCGCGCATAGTGGGCCTCCCGGGCAGTGTACGCACCTCCCGACTCACCCTCTCAGTGGGGGGACTCTCACCCACACGGTTGTGGGACTGTACCCGGACCTTGTAGGTGGTATAGGGGGCCAGGTTGGACACGGTGATGGAGAGCCGAGGATAGGGGACAGTGCTACGGCTGTGGAGGATGTTGCCTGGCCTGGAGGATATGGAGGAGTGTTATTGACAACTTGCTTAGAAGACTGTTTGCAGGGTATCTACTACAATATGGAAGATGTCCGGTAAAATACTAATGATAGCAAAGAGAATATCACGGTTCAGCTATAACTGTAAGTAGCAAAATTTAGGATTTTTAGTTTTCTTCACAATCAAGATTTCATATCAATATATTGTTTAGCTTTTTGACAAATATACACGTACAATAATGACGGATTCAAAGATGATTTAAATGGGCATTTATACAAAAAAAGGAAGATTTTCACAAATTAAGCATGCTACCTGTTATTATTTTGGATATTCTCATGACTACTATCATACCTAAAATAAGTAAGTAGCCTATTGTTTAAATTACTTTCACATAGGTAAGTAATCAAATAACTATTATTCTGGTCAAAAGTCTGAATACACTCATTTTTTAAACCAATTTATTAGTATGTGTGTGTACATTGTTAAATAGCAGAAAAATGCATGTAATTATTTAATAGAATAGTATAGCAATAAACAAGATCCTATTTCATTGCCTTTAATATTTTGAATGGTGGCCTTTGGCCTCCAAAACAGCAGCAATGCGCTCTGGCATGCTTTCCACAAATTTCCTGCAAAACTGTGGGTCGATCTTCTGTGTTCAGACTTCGAGAATCACCTGTCCCAAATCAGCTTAAGAATGATGCATTGTAGTTGGCAATGATGTTTTTCACCGTATTCCACACATTTTGTATAGGATTGAGGTCTGGGAAAGAGCCGGGCCAGTTCTCTAGAAGAGTGGTGTCATTGGATTGTAGCCATCTTTTCACCGAAGCTGCAGTGTGGCATGGTGCTCCATCCTGGTGAATTACTGTGCAATTATGGATGTTCATGTGAACTTTTGCCTTCTCATTGAGAATTTCAATGTATGTCTGTGCATTCACTCTTGTGCCATGAGGTATTTGCCATATTTCAGCTCGTCCACTTGCAGTAATTGCACCCTACTTTCTGAACTGCACCAACTGAGACTTATATTTCCCTAGCTATTTGTTTTCATTCCATGATCTCCAAATATAACGATTTGGGCCCGTTTTTCTCATGATAATTCCATTTAGTAAGGTAAAATGTGAAAAAATTCGTAGAAAATCAAGCTTCACATAATAGCCATGAAATGTTCGAAGTCTTATGAAATATTTCATCATATTTCAAAATATTGTATAATTTCTTTATATATCTTACATACTACAAATACATTCCCAGTAATATATGTTTTAATAAATCATTATATAAAAACTATTAGAAAAATTACTAATTTTCCTCAGTGTATTCAGAATTTTGACCAGGATAGTATATCATAACTCAAAACGATTAATTTTAATTATTTTTATAATCTGTATGACTGAAAATATAGTCTAGAAGGTAATATATATACAAGAGAAATATATTTATAGTGTAATCATCATAGAAATCACCTTACTGGATATGGTCAAAAACAAAATGATAGACAACTTTAATTTCCAGCTTAGTTATAAAACCAAGTGAAACCAAAAAAATGAAGTGCAAATTACATCAACATTTGAATACTAAATACCTTACAAAATGAATCGTTTGAACATAATATGTGATCATTATTTTACTGAATAAAATTATTAGTAGCATCAATAACTTTTGGTAATATTCCTCGTGATATTCCGTTTCGATTTTTGCAAATCTCATTAAAATCAATCAATAAACTTCAACGCAGGAGCAGTCTACAAAACAGTGCTGTAAAACCAGTTACTCGAGCTAATTGGTAAATTGACACAAGACCCCTCTACTAAATGAATTACTTATGAACTTCCTACACTGTTATAAATGACACGGGAGTTTTTTAATAAAGGAATAAAATTAAAAACTTTAATTTTCACATTCTACGCCATCAACAGACTAATTAAATAATTTAGTTGCTTTGAGCAGTTCTTCTATCGAAACAAGTCAATCAACTGTATCAACATTAAAATTTACATAATCGGAAAGGGTAAGAAAGCAGGAGGATGCGCTTTTATCATCACTGATCTTAGGCTGTGGAATTCCTTACCTTTAGATAGGAAGAAAATTGCAAACTTTTGTGAATTTAAGTCTTAATATTCACAAATAAAAATAACAAATTATTCGCCACATTCTTAAATTCCCATTTACACACTTTCGTGACAATATTTATTTTCCATAACGGTACTTGTACTGCACATTGTCTAACCTCTTTCTCTTATACTTCAATTATGCCTATTAGGTCTATTCAATTATTTTATTACCTATATATCTACTTTTTAATGTTTGTATTTTTAGCACTTTTTTATAAATATTTTCATAATAGAGAAATAATACCAGTCAATTATATTAATAATTTCTTTAAATAATTAAAACAACTTCACTAGTTGTGAAATGAATGATAAACAGTTTTCTTCCAAAAATAATCAGTAGTTGAAGAAACCTTGTTTGAATATTGTAAATTACATTGTTACTATATTAATCTTGATTGATATTAGCGAACATGTCTTCTACAAATTTAATATGATCATTTTGACATATCTTATTTCAGTTCATTTTCAATTATTATCCTAAAAACAAATTCCATCAAACTAATGCTAGCTGCTGTACTTGTGGGACATTTTTCGGTCGATGAAGCGGAGCAAATTTCTAATAAACGTAATCAAGATTCTGTGTTTGAAATAACGACTCCTTCTGTTAGATAATTATCACCATCTAGAAATGTTTAAAGTTTCGGAATCTACTAATATTAAGATAATCATAAAGCTAATAGCAGTTTGATGAAATCCACCCCCGAAAGTAACTGATTTGTCAGAGTTTCGTGGTTATTGACGAATAAATAATAGTTATGAAAAAATGGCAACCACGAATATTACAGGGTTGTACAATTTTTTTTGGGACACGTATCACTAAACAAAACATAATAAAAAAATACATAATATAGCATTATTATCTCCATCCATTATTTTTCTTCACTATTTGTTTTAAAAATAGACTTATTTCAATTTCAGATTTAACTTTGACAACTCCACGTAACAGAACACAATTAAAAATGTGATTATGTTTATTAAATTTCCTAATTAAATACTATTTTTAATTTTTAGTGTTTACATAAAAATATGATAGGGCTTTTTCAGAATTGTAAGGTTATTATGTAGCTGCCCTGAAATTAAATAAGTTAACCATAAATAATATCGATAAACAATATAAAAAGAAGTTGTTGTTTACGTATAGATGAAGCATATTAACCACTTAGAGACAACAACAAAAGAAATAATTATCCATTTACACTGAAACTGTTATTTTCTTGCGGAACTATTCCTTATTCTGTATTATAATTAGGAACAGATAATATTTATAAACCTGAACATACAGAAGGAAAAAAATACTAAAAGTACAATTAAGAGAAAAATGATGTTACATATTAAAGAAACTACCACAATTATTCTTAAATTATATTTAGTAGAATTTCAAACGAACACAATTTATTACGAAAAGGAGATGTAACTAACCTATGATATGCACTCAATAGTCGTTAAACTTGATACGTATAATTATACTAAATAAACTGATTGTACTGCAAAACTAACGCATGACAATGTCGACTGCCTAGTGACACTTGTCTTCACAAGTAAGAGAAGAGAGAGAAAAGCTTGAGAAAATGGCTGGATCTAGAAAGTCGATTTTATTATAATGACTATGACTGAGTTAGTAAGAATAATCAAGGAGAATCTTATTCAATTAGCGATTGAAAGAAAGGAACCATTATAATTGAAACATGGAGATAGCAATAACAGAGCGTATCCAATGAACTCTTCGTACCTAAACAAACGAAAAATATGAATGCAATTTTAAAGCACACTACAGATTACAAATTCGGTAGAAATTTATACAAAAATCACAGAACATAATATACTATCCAAAAGATTTTTTCATCCTGTATTATTATTAAGAACTGGAAAGCCAATCCCTTATAATTCCTACGAGTCAGTAGTTTGATTAGTGTCACAGAGATGACCATCTGACTTCCTCAAACTTACACGGTGAAGATCGTGACCGAATGGTTCAGCAAGGTACTGTTGTTGTCTTTGCCAGCCGTCCAGGTCACTTTAATTGATCGATCATCGATCGCTTTAGCGGTGACATCTTTTGGTGGATCTGGCGGCCCTGTAAGCGGACAAGACACGTCGTCATATATGGTACATGGGTGTTTGTACGTACCAACACTGTTGCCAAAGGGTTCTTTACTAGCTGAGCAAAATAGCTCGACCAAATATTGGTAAAACTATGCTATTTTTGTTAACTCCGATTTTATCATTTTAAGTAATAAAAATTATTAAATATAATTTTTGAATAACAAGAACTCTTCTGTATAATTAAAAAAACGCAATAATAATAAAATTACATTTATAATAAAAATTGATACAATAAAAGATATTGTGTGGAAGTTTCTATTACAATAATATAGGTAGATTACAATAAATATATGTTGGCAATGATGGATGTATATTAACAAAACCCTAATCGTAGGAAACATTAGGAAAAATTACAAAACATAATATAGTAATTCTAAAGTAATATAATTCATAATAAACTGGTGACCAACTAATTTTCATGATTATTCATGTTATTTATGACGTTATCAACGCTAAATTTTGTTGACAATGTTAATGAGCAAATCTATTTAAAACAATTATTGTAGAGAATTCTTATTGTCATTTTTTATCTCACTTTTACAACCAAATAAGTTATAACATTATGGCAGAAATAAATTCACCAATAAACCATAGATTAATCAATGCTGGTTTTACCAATAGCATGGGCACGAGTGTTAGATATCATTCTATTCAGTGCGTATTTTAGAAAAAACTTCTCTATGTTGTTCGACTTTCTAATTTCTAACTAATGAAGTGAATACAACTCATGACAAAATTTATGCCAATTAAAGTATTCATTCGGAAAAACAACAAGTAACCTCAGAAGATATAGTTATTCAGCGATTTGATCTACAATACACCTTAGAAAATAAATTCAGTTTACAATATCAAACCAGGATTGAACTCATATTATAATATTCACAAAACATCGAGCTAACAATTGCAGACAGACACTTAACCGAAACCAATGAGACCACAGAATACAGATATACAAGCATAACATACACTGCTTGACCGATTAACAACCATAGCCGGGGTCAGTGAGCAAAGACTTCCATTGACATCGTCATTCATACTGTACAAATACCAACAATAGTACAACCTGGCTGTTGATCATCAACCAACTCAAGACCTCCCTGTACCGGGCACTATAGCTTCGATGTGGTAGGCGTATAATTATACGTTAATTCACCAGCTTATAATAGTAATAGTAGTAGTAGCTTCATCACAAAAACTCAGATCATGCCAAACTGGAAGTAGACATCCTTTCAGGTACACGTTTAGTTGTATATTGTTGTACAGTATATAGTAGGTATTGTAAGGTGACCGATTTGAGGGATGCAGGTGTCAAAACCACAGAAACCAGTAAGTCAAAATAACGGGAGGGTAAATATATATAATTATGCAAGTGATAGATAATTAATGAGCTCAAGATAAGAATCCGGTCAACCTTATTTATAGTGCATGATATATTCTAAATTTAAATCTATGTCAGTATTATAAGTGTATATTTTTACAATTAATGGAAAAGAAACACGTTTGTTTAATGTCTGAACTATAATGTTCTTTTATTAAGTCGATCTTGAAGAAGTTTAATTATTTTAATTAGTCGTCTCTTCATCGAATCTGGGTTAGATAATTCCTTTATCTGTAGTTAGACTCCAGCTATTATAGATATAAAAATATGTTCAATTTTAATCTAACCACACAGTATTCATGGAACAGATGTCGGGCACAGGTTATGCAGTACGTCAAATTAATATGATATCCTATTTCCGTGATTATAGCCAGGTACTCTCAACATTTAATTAACCATATTACATTTTCTTGTATCAGTATCAGCGTTTGTTACGCCAATAATGAAAAATATATTAATATTAATGTACCTAAGATTAGAAATTGTTATCTGTGAACTGTTTTGAGAATTTTTTAGTACTAAGTGGAATTAAGAAATTATTTAAAATAAACAAAGTGTACAAATATGTAATTTATAATATACATTTTTACTGAATGAAATCTTAATCAAAATAAGATTGTATCCCGCATTCGTTTCATGTAATTATTCAGAAAGTTCAGTTTTTTTATTTAAATGTTATTAAATTTTAATAATGTTGATAAACATTATAAAATTAAATATTATTAGTGTTCAAAGTTACCGCAATGTAACGTTTTGCATAAGACATAGCACTAAAAGTACACGTCATAGTAAGTATTCTTGGACGAAAACACTTATTTGTTATTTTCTACTATATATTAAAATATCAACTTAACTCGAATTAATTTTAGCTGTTAACCACAAATTGATATTTTTGAATATTACTTTCTAAATTATTTTAAATTATAGGATATTAAATAATCAATATCAGTATACAAAGCAATTACTAGAATTAACACCAAAATTTGCATACTAAGAAAAAACTATTTTAATACATAAACAAATTGATGCGTCATAGATATAAGTGTATCTTCCTAAATAAATTGTAACACAGATTCCCCTTATATCAAATGTGAAAAAATACATTCATCAAAGTTTTTTAGAATCGATAACTTTAAAGAAGGAGAGTTAACATAGGCTAAACTGTGTTTGATGTCTGGATTATTGATTGAGAAATTATTCTCCTCTTGTGATTAGTCAACAGTAATGACAGATAATATTAAAATCTGTATTTATATCACTTCACACGCATATTCAGACAGAAATGCAGACGATAATAAAATACAACAATATGTTTTCCTTCATATTGCAACACACCCAATACCCACCTCGCACAATCAGTGTCACCAGGTAGGTATAGACGTGAAGCGAGCGCACAAAGGCTTGACACTCGAAGACAGCAGCATGCCGGCCCGATATCCTACTGATCCGCAGAGTGAAGTTGGGCCCCGCTGTGAAATCTCCCCCCAAGGACACATTAGTACGCTCGTGGTAGGAGGGGACTACCTTTTTGTCGAACCGCCAGACGGCGAGGTCGATAAGGTCTTGCTTCCCAGGCGGCGTGTACTCGGGGACTGGGGTGCAGGGCAGGTCCACCGACTGATTAAGGATGGCGTCCACCGTCACGTTCACCACTGCCGTGTTGGGGTGGGAGAATGGGTAGTTGAAATAAAGTAGTTATACATTTATATAAATATTTTCGAATGAAAAATTAAACAAAATATATTTAAATACAAATTTCATATATAATCTTTGATTAAAGATACGTCTCAGTCTAAAAGTTTCAATACATAGTAGAGCAATAAATTCAACAAAGTCACATTTTTAAACTAAACTTCTTTCACGGTTAATGACTTGTGAACAAAATTAATATATTATAAATAAATAATGAACTAGAAATTCTTCAGATTCAGCGGTCAACAAGTTCAACTTAGAAAAACAATTAGCAACAAATTACCCGGAAGAAAGATTTAAAAATCGGTGAAACATATAAAGGTAAACAGGAAAATATTATTATCTCAATTACAAAGGACAATCGATAAACCTGGAGAAATTAATTCATACATAACTCAATTCACTCAAAGAAATAAAAGTAGACAAAAATAAGATCAATAAAACGTAGCAGTAGACTGACTGTCGGATAGCAATATCGATATCAAGTTCATGAGAAACTGAACATGATAATAATACAGCACAGCATGTGGTGGCTGGCTGATAAGTTAACTGTCGGAAATGAGACTAGTGCTGTAAGCAGCATTGTTTACACAATGACTCATTGGTGTGAGTGAACAGGCGATATGACATCTTATAACCGCAAACATAATATTTAGCAGACTCATATAATGGGGAAGAGAAATTCATCGTTGCAGTAATATATAGTATTTTAAGTATAATCAGAAAACTAGAAAAAGCTTTACTAAAAATAGAAAATAAAATAGGTTAAATTTTGTTCGATTAATATACACTGTACCCATTCTAATTAAAACGATGAATTACCACAATGCATTACATTAATAGATTACATTTGAGTAAACAAATACGCAATATCAATTAATGCCGAAACATATTAAGCAAAATAAAGTTGTGACCCACCACAAGTCCCTCCATTGATGTGACTTTAATAGGCAATTACAGGTCAAAATAATTATCACACACCAACCACAACGCACATTGAATGTGACACACTATTCGTTTACGCTTCGATACATTAAAAAAATACCCTAATGTCTACTAATGTCGGATAGCAAAATTGAGAAAACCACAAATTACTTTAAGTAACAACATTGCACACACCAGCAAAGCAGAAGTCACGAAAGTGATACTTATACAACTTATATACTACAAGGCTTACCATACATTAATAAGAAAATGTAGGTAAAATAATAACATTGTTTTATAATAAATAACTTTTATTGGGCGGAGGGGGGGCATAGTTCCCTGTGCTTTACTGTTTCACCGCCTTTGTAATCATATTTATGTTTATAATCTTTACTGTGGTAATTGTTGAGTAGTCATTGTTTTTCTGCAACAGTCATTAAGTATATTAATTCTCTCGATGACTTTCCATCGTTTCACGTTTACAAAAATCATGCTAAATAACGACTTAATAATATGGTTTTTAATAAAAATAATAAACACTTTCAATTACTGTTTTTTGTTGTTTATTTTTAGAAAGTTAAACATAAGGTACTAACTAATTTATCGCAAATCGCTGTCGTTTAAGAAAACTATACTAATTACAATAAAGCAGTTCTCAAAGAATCCATATGGGTAGTTTTTCTGTATTGAATCAATTAAATTACATTATTAAATTGATAAAAAAAGTTGTTTAATAATTTTTAATTACTATTTGATGCCATTTAAATACAGTACTATAACTAATTTATTACAGAAAAAATTACCAAAAGATAAATCGTTGAAAACTGTAAATTTGTACGACAGTTAGATATATATATATATATATTCAAATTAATTGAAGAACATCGTTTATCAATAAGTTATTAAAAGCAACATTACCAATTAAATGGATTACAAAATTAATTATAAATATATTTCATATATTACAGGTCCAGATCCCTCTTATCACTGATAATTATGTTGTAACTAGAAAACCTAAACTAAAGTAATTTATGAAATATAACACCAACAAGACATTTACAAATCCGATATTTTAAATCTTTTGGTACCATAAAATAACTATTCAGTCAAATATTATGTAAGAATACATACATAATATTGTCTAAGAATATTGCAAGATTATGTATTAATTTTCACATCACAGCTTAAAACTATAAATGAAACACTAATGCTATTTAAAACGAATGTACCCGTTGACAATTATGCAAGGCCAGTTACTTTTCCACAAAATAAAATACATTTGATACATATAGTCTACAAGCAAGGTTTCATGGGTCCCTCCCACTTGATTTGATGATTTGTCAAAAATGGAATATTTAGTCATGAAAATTGTATTATATCAGATTGCAATTTTTTAGCAGTTAGAGAATATTGTAGGAAATAAGATTTATTATTATTAACCTAGAATGTTGCCTGGTATAATGTTTATAATTTTAAGCAGTAGAATTATTGAAATATTCATATTTAAACATGTTTGAGAAATAAATATTTAATGATTAAATATATTTATGACATTATCCTGCCTACGAATTGTTAAACATAAACAACTTTTTAATGGACTAAGTTTTTGAATAATAATAAAGAATATAATATAATAATATATTCAAAATACTAATAAGAAATATCGATTAAAAAATTAAATAACAAAAATAATTCACACCTTTTATGGTGATTTCCAGCTTCTGTTCATTTTTAATTCAAATTAAGATTACTCAATATATAAAGCTGGTATTTTGTATCTATATAGGGTACACAATAACAAGCAGTATAATATAGAGAAGTAGATAATAAAAAAAGATTAAGAAAATATTCCTTGTTGGATTAACGGCTAAAATGGTAAGAATACAGTTATATACAATATGTAAATATGTATATGGCAAAAGCTCTCCCATATTTATAGATTCATGAAAAATGTAATTCATATTTCAATGCCAGTAGGGTTTAAAAAACATACAATATATCATAATTGTTTAACAATTGCAAGCTTAAAACGCTATTAATGAAAATAATTATAATAATTTTATTGATTAATGTAATGCAAAACGAAGTATATAAACACATAGATTTGGTTTAAAGACAAGATATTGACAAGGTTGATTTTGTGAAGAAAAAGTGGTATCCAACAGTATATCGATAATTCTACACCTGATCGTGTATCATCAAATTACATAATATAACTATCATATAACTGGTTCAAGCAATACTCTATTTAAGTGAATAATGTTTTATTGATTAAAATAATCAATTCATAAGACTTCATAACATAACTAAAAATAAATATGTAAAAAAAATAGTTTTTACTTTTTTTTAAATGATTGTTTTCGATAATACACTAAATTATACTATTTAAAGATGCATATATATTCGTAAGATAAACTCACCAATGGTTTCATTATCTGTTTCATTTATCAGCTGGGGCTGAACAGTTGATAATAAGGATAAGATCAGTACCAGCATCTGTCATGAAGGGGGCAGACAATAAGAGCAAGAATAAATCAGGGGGTCGTTTTTCGAAGCTGTGATAAGCATTATTTATCTTAGTACAGTACTGACTGATACAATTTTGAAATTGCATTTCTCGATGCTATCTTAGTAAAGGACTAAAGATAATACAATGGCTGCAGAAAATGAATGTCATGTAGCTACAAATTACGTTGAAATAGTATTTTTAGAATATGTAATACATTTTATCTTAACAAGAAATTTTAAAAGCAAATATTTTTGCACATCTGCCTGTTTTTATGATACAACCAAAAATTTGTGAACACAAATCGAAAGAAACATTGTATAAAAAATATATTAAACAATTGATTACGATTTTTAATCATATTATTAAACAAAAACGTATGATCGTGAGTTATTGAAATGGCGTTTACTTCAATTTGATATTTTTACTAAACATCAAAAATATAATTAATATAAATAAACAAAATTAAGTTTTTTAATACTTCTTCAAAGCAATTTATTATGATTTTAACAGAACCAATATAAAATTGGAATGCTTAAAACATATGATTTGGAACTTTTAAAAAGTGATCACTTTTTATTTTTGAGAGATTATTTGAAGAAGAAGTTTACATTAGAAAGTTTTTGACGGTTTTTGAGGATCTATACAAACCATGTAATCTTTTTTATAAAAAATATTAACAAAATTTACAAAAAATGTGTTAAAGTTGTATACAATCCCACATAATACTGTAATTAATTACTTAATAGAAATGTAATCAACTTTCAGAAAAGTTGCTTACTTTAAAATATGCCCTGAACATTGATTAATTTTATTTATAATAAATAATATTCTATATAAAAAATTTTAAAAAAATTGTAAGTTATAAATAGTTTATAAAAATAAAGTACATTACATATTAATAAAAAATTATTCCTTATTCATAAATCTCAGAAAAACAATTTTGAAATTAGATATTCTTATTAAAATATTCATTGTACTATAATAACTATAACGAATATGTTAGCCATTTTGGCTTAATCAATTTGTATTGTATGTATTCAATAAAAATAAAAATATATTTATAAAATATATATCACACTTATATAATTCCATTAGAACAAAAAATCTCTTTCTGAAATAAAGAGTAATATATTATGTTCCAAAACTATTTCATTTAGATATTTTTAATAAATTTTATAAATCAATAAAACATATTTATAATTTTTCAATATTTAACTTATATATATATTTTTAATGTACAAATTATTAAAAAATATAACAAATTATCTATAAAAAATTAGATTATCAATCTTTTAATTTTAGTCTATGATTACATTTATAGACACAGTATATATAATGGAGATTTTTTAAATAAGTATAAGTAATATAATAACTTATTTTATAAGAATACCTTACTACATTGGACAATGTTTTGTAGCATTCACAAAAAAGGTCTAAATCTGTTTTAACATATAAATTGAAACTAAACTGTCAATTGATAGAATATCATGGGCATAACTAGGAATTTGAGGTGGCCCGGGCAAAGCCTATGGCAAAAGAGTTCGGGTCCAGGGTCAGGGGGCCAAAAATGGGCCCCTGGTCAGGTGGTTTGGGGGGCCAAGCCCCCCGAAAAAAATTCGCGTTTTCCAGCATTAAGAAAGTCTATTTCTGCAATAGGAAACCATCTAAAAGTCCATCTAAAAGCAATAAAATAACAATATAAAAACATCATGAAAATTGTATTTAAATTTGTATCTAAAAATTGTATATAAAAAAAATATTACCGAAAATTATTCACATAACATTGCTTTATATTATCATGGTCATATTAGTGTTATAGCTGTTTTAAGGGTCCCAGTTTCAAACAATTCAATATAGAAATATGATGTATTTGTTATGTTTACGAAAAAATCATTATTTTATACATTTTGTCAGATATAATTAATGTGCTATAATACTTTTCATAAAAAAACAAAAAAAGGTAAACATATAATTCTGATAAAAAAATTATACATATAATTACTGGATATTTTATTGTCAGGCCGCAGTGTTTTTTTAAAGAAAATAATTATCTCTATAATTAATTTTTAAAAACAATAGGTTTTATATTAAAATTTCCCCAAAAAAATCTAGCTACCCGGGCAACTGCCAGGGTTGCCCAATGGCTAGTTACACGCCTGAATATATAAATTATTTATCAATTCACATTAGTAGTGATAATAATTTATTAGTTCAGATAAATAAATATGATCTGCTGAATAAATCAGAATGTATTATTATAATTTAATGTTATATCTTTTCAATTATATTAATAAGTTAATTTATATATCTACTTAATTTAATAATATAAATAATGTAAGTGCCTAATAAAATAGTATGTATTGTATATATGTTTTAAATTTAGCATGTAAAGTATTTATACTATAACACTATAATACTATATATGGTCAAATAAATTATAATAAATTCAATCTGTAAATTAATTTTAGTTTGCATGTCAAACTTACAGATACAATATGATATAATATGATAGTTTGCTAATGACATGCATAAAAGCTTTAAATATACTTTCTTACATATTCAGGGCTTGAAAGTGACAATCAAAATAAATCTGGAACCCCAATCTCCTGGATTGCCATGGCTATGTGGTCAGAGTAGCAATAGTGTAGCCTCAAAAATAATTTTTTTATGTTTTCATTTTAAAATTGCACTTTTTTTATGTGTTTAGTAGTTTTAGAAGAGCTTTATAAACTATTACTTTAAGCATGTAAAATTATATAATAAATATTTTATATATTACTAAATTTATATATACATGGTTCATAGCAAAATCACCTACTTTTATCAGGTTTCCCAGGTTGTGAAAGCAAGATTCCTAGATTTTCAATTCTTTGGGCCTTATTTCACTGAATCACCAACAACAACTATTTTATAAACCTACCTAAGTTGCCCTTTTCTATTCCATTGTTTATTAAGGCCACAGATTTGAAATACAAAGCATACTGATTCTATGTGAAAGACTTAAAAAAACAATTAAACCAGTGAAGACACTTGTCACACTGACACCAGCTTACAACACTTCGAGCCATATCATCATTGAAATACATGTATAAAATCCAAGTATAAAAAACACCACTAATTATAACAATCATGCAATGTAAAGTCAGACACTCTACACTAAATTGACAATGCCCTTTAAATCCAAAATTCATCATTTAAAATAAATATCTTAATTAATATCTGTAAATGTTATTATTTAGTATTATTGCTTAACATAATTATATATTTATTCATTTTAAATATCATTATTCTAAAAGATGTAATAAAACAAAATATTATTAAACATTTTAAATATATATCTCTACAATATAATATTGTATATGTTAATGATAGAGCATGAATTTGGATGGTTCACAAACCGACCAGATGGGGTAGGAATCTATGCTCCATCTGACAGTTTGTGAACCAGCTAGATAGAGTAAGAATAACATTATTACTGGATCAAGAATAATCTTACAGGTTGATTAAAAAATTTACCAGAGGTCAAATATAATAAATTATACAAACTTTTCAATGAGAAATAATATATTATGGACTTACATTCAACGCTGTTATGTTTTGCAGATACATTAAATGAAATTACACTAGGAACATAACAGTAATTGTATAAGTATGACAATCTTTACAAAATATTTTGCGGAACTAAACATAATCAACATAATTAATGTATAGAAACAATTAAATAACTCTATGTGATCTTTGAACATTGTATTTCATGTAACTATAATGTTTCTTCAATTCTTGATCCTCCCAGGCATGATTTTGGTGCTATTTAAAAAAATACGGAAATATAGCCACCCACTGCACTATCCGTGGAGCCAAGACACAAAGCGTTGAAACAATTGTTGGCCTTTTATTTTGTCACCATTATGGTGTGCATTATGAGTATCTTATATTTCATATATATGCATATATAATATATATAAGTAATGTTAGGAAATTCACACATCTAGACTTTCTTCCTTTTAGCAGCCAGACATTTTAATAACTTGTGATGATGTTTCTTTCTAGCTTTAATGGCGGCCACCATTAATAGGTGCTTTTCTTTAGACTTGG